>JARK01000099.1:59782-76839 GCA_000688135.1 Ancylostoma ceylanicum | reverse complement strand
TGTGCTTAGCGCCGTACGAGTCTAAACAGGTGGGCGTGGCGGGCGGCCTCAATGTACCAATCAGAGTCGCCTGTGTGATATCCAAAAAAACTATAAACGGATAAAGATGTCATGCATGTGAGGCCTATCTCAACTCCACTTTCCACAGCACAGTGCTACCAGTGCGAACACCTGAAGCACCCCTGCTGCAGCGATGAGCTCAGTGGCCGTAAAGCGGCGACTCGGCGAAAATCTCTGAACGGCGGCACTATGGAACGATGTGGAAGAATATAGTCGATTCGTTTCAGGGGTTCAGATGTCATGGCAGCGCCGTATGTGTCATGGCAGTGCCGTAGCGCGCTGTATGCGCCTGAGCGCTGGTCTGCAGTGAAGAAAGGAATGCTTCGTCTGGGCGTAACTGGAATGAAGATGTTCCGCTGAATGGCCGGAGTTACTCGCTACGATCACATTTGCAACGAAAACATTCGGCATAATCAGGATCGCCATGAGTGTAGACAAGCTCCGCGAGACACGTCTTCGATGGTACGAGCATGCCCTCCGCGCTGATATCGCTACAAATTCGCCCTCAATTTCGATGTACTTGCCAAGCAGCCAGAAAGGCGACGAAAGCAACGAGGGGCTCGACGCACTCCCACTCCGCATTGAACATAGCTGGCATCCACCCGGACCAGATGCACGATCGGACCAAATGCCGTCAGCAAATCAGCAAAGCGAACTCCGCAATCACACGAGACAAACGCTAAAGAAAAAGGAGATATCCTGTGTTTGTTGCATGTTTCGCACTACTTCATATCATTGTCAATGAATTCACCGTCGCTGGAAACCCCAATGTACCACAAAGTCCACAGCACGAAAACTTCCGTGTGTGCCGTCTTTGAGAATTTTTTTCTTAAGAAAATTTACGCATGGAATTGCTGGGCTTTACAAAATTCCCTTTACCTTTGAGCGTCTCCATACAACACTCATTAAAATTCAAACTTCTAAGCTTCATGTTAACAGAAGTTGCGAAGGGAAGTTGAAAAGGCTACAAAAGCTGGAAACTGTCAGCATCTACCGTTTTTCTGGATCGTCACCAAAAAAGTGGCATTCTGTTGACATCAGCCCACGAGGTAACCGACCACACCAACTATCGTTGGTTCTCGTGGCTGTACACTTTTGAACCGGGTGGACTACCTTGTGCATCGCACCATAAGAGAGTGGAACGGATACGAACGTTCGAATCCAAGCGTTCGTCCACCCAACCGCCTCAATGTATGTGTTCTTCAACAAACGATTGTATTGGTTCCGAAACGCCCGCAACAGATGTAATTCACTGGGATTAACCCAAAATATGACCCCCTTCCACGGAAGATTCTCTTCTCTTCTTGTTATAGTCGACAGAATCCAGTGTACAGAAACCAAATCAGGGACATTGGCGGTTAAGGCCAAAAAAAAAACCAAAGGAAGATGGAGTAATGGTATGTATATTAGCATAATTCAGATTTAAGATGTGATGAGCAATAATCGGATAATGTACAGAGCAAGTACATATTATATGTAGGCATTCCAAAATTGACTCTGTACCAATTTCAAGCTTCCTCAAGCGTATAATTCACAGTAAGACTAATACACTGGCGACAGGTTTTCGCATGCACTACCAGGCGGAACACGCGCATTCGTCTGAACATGCTCTGTGCTCAACCGGTCGAGCACGTAATCACATATGTGTTCGTCACGAAAACGAGAACAAAAAGGTGTGATTTAGAAGACACGGCAACAAAGGAACACCCGCTTAGCCGGCGTCGAGGTAGGCGTGGTCGACAGTTTCTTCCAGCGAAAATACCCTGCGAAATACTTCGAGCATTGTATTTGTTGGCCTACGGACATTCGTCAACCACCGCACCGCCGCGCGGCGTGGTCAGAGTCAGATAACGGGGGTGGCAGGGAGCAAGAGAAAGGGCGGGATCAAGGCGGCAGAGCCAGCCAATGGGAGCTTGCAGAGGACACAGGCAGGCCAGAGAACAATGTGGCCGGCAGAGAGTCCAGACAACGAGAGCGATCGTCGCAGCGCCCCATCCTTTTCGCCGCGTTATCAATGAATGGGTGACCGACGTCACAAAACCGTATTTGTTTTGCACTTTATTATCATTAATATTTTTCGAAAATTTGTTTTTAGTTGTTCAGTACCAGATTATCGAATAAATTCCCGCGTTTTTCAAATTTTTTCAAACTTTTATGACAGACAAGTAGTGGTGGTTAATGGCGACATATGTGTGTACGATACGATTGAAAAATGATTGGGCTAACTCGTCCACAGCAGGCAAGTTCAGCCCCCTGCAAGGGGGCTCCGCCCGCTCACTTTTCCCGGATCTATCCAGGGGATCCTGAGTCAACCTCTACCCGGTTTCTTAGCTATAACGTACTCTAAGTCACAAGAAACAAAGCGTTTCAGGATAGTCTTCAGATCCTTCCACTGGTTTTTTTATCAGATAGAGGAAAAATAAGGCATTTTTCGAGAGTAAGTGTTTTGGTGCTGGTACTTCTACTTTCAATGCCTTAAATCTACAGACGACTAAATTTTTCTGCCTAGAGAGCACATGTGGAAAAAGAAAAGCGCTTTTGATTGACTACAAACACTTTAAAAGCAGATTATCAAAAACAACAGAAACTTTTGAGGCTCTTATGTCGAAGCGAATTTTTCGTTGTAACTTGATTTTTTCATCAGGGTGCCTGAATGATGAAGACCGTGGTTTTTCCCGTGCCTCCCCTGGCTGAGTATTTCTACAGCAGTCACAGGTAGACTGTGTAATGTTCAATGAATATAGAAATGGGAAGATGTGAACAATTTTTGCCGCATCGATCGTGGTAGGGGCAACATAAATCAGCCTCGAAATCACTGCCATTGAAAAAAAAGTCGTATTTCACGCCATCATTCAATACAAGTTCTTCGTCAGTCAAAACACCAAAACCTCGCAAGCAAAGGGTTTGCCGGAATTCGGGGCTTTATAGACATAGAACCCATATCTAATCGTGTAATAGGGAGAAAACCAGAAAACCAGGAAGATGTTTTCTGGCTCATGAGTATGCAGGTTAGTATACCCACTGACGCTCGTGGGTGAATTGGCTTGAAGTAACCAAGCATGCGTAAGCAGGCGCATTGTCCCCCCCCCCCCAAGTCCAGACAGGGGTGACAGCGTTCATGTGGGTGGATAGAGTGGATCAGCAATAATCCTTTGCGTTAGATTCCTACAGTTGATTTCGACGGGTGGCGCTTTCAAATCACAAGGAAATGAGTGATATGAGACTCCCGAAGACGTTGGTTCAATTGCACAACCTCATCCAGAAAGGAAACTCAAGGTATTGTTCAGGCGCTGAAAACCCCGACTTACACCTGACAGCTGTGCATTTGCACCAATCCGTCTCTACTATGATGAGAATATTCGAGCAAAAACAAGGCATTATCGGGAGGAACGCAAGTCTCGTTCTGCAATACCGTGTTCCTAATTCGTCGCGGACGTTCGCAGACACTTTATTTTTGGGAGTAATGCCATATAGAGTAGTTGTGTAATTGAAGAAGTTCAGAGGAGAAGGATAACGAAAGAAGAAACCCGTGCTTACCGAGTGTATGGAAAAAGGAAAGGAATACTTTGAAACATGAAAATATGACAAAGAAATAATCAAGGACCAACGATTTGATCAACAAAGCAGCGGCTTGAAACATCAATCCCATCGAGGCAGTGGGTCGAATCAATACCCTAACATGGAAACACGAAAACCCAATTATTCCCTGGGAAATTCGCTACGATGGGTTAATATCTGCTGAGGCAATGAATGGAAGAATGATTCATAACTCTTGGAAGGACAGATAACCCCACAGTCAGGGAAACAGCAGTACATACGGCTTGACAAATGGCAAAAAGTGATATATTCGCTGGCGTGCAACGCAGCGAAAGTGATCTACCTTCGGTCGATAACGCTTCAGCCCAGGAATGCAATGTGCGGTCATCGCAAATCAGTGAGATCTCTGCATTGCGAACGCATTAGTCTCTGCTAGAATTACGCACGTCTGGGTGATGAAGGGACTATCGATCGTCATTATCGATTGTACTGGTCAGTGCTGATAAAACAACGAGACCCTACCTATCAATACATCTAAAAATAAGAATCTCAATTGGAATGAGAATAGAGAGGTCACAGTTACATCCACGCACTTACTAGGACGGTCATTAGCCAGCTGTTCGAACTTCAATCAGTTCCGATCAATAAGACGATCAATAAATGCTGACAGAACGCAGAGATTTGATGAGGCGTTGATAATTGGAGAGACATTACATTTCACGTCACTGATGTGACACGCGATGTGGGCGTGGCCAAAGTTGGTCCGTTCTTTCCGCAAAATTCGTTGGGATGGGATATTTTATACGGGAAATGGTAGACGAGGCTCACCTCTCATCTCGCTCACATCTTTCAGAGGATTGTCGGACAGATAATACGTGCGCGCCAGGATGGTGTATAGAAAACCACTGTTCACGATATTTTCCGGAGATGACAATTCCACCTTGATCTAGGATGGTCAATGACGTAATATTTCGAGTTAGGACATCATTTGAATCAATTTTAGCTGTTTCTTTCTCAAGTTCAAAAAACCAAAACGGCCTGACTCCACGCGCGCGGGTGGTACATTCCTTGTCGAAAAGATAGACGGATTCCGTGACTGCAGAATCGCGACAGGACCTGGATGAGATGACCAGGTATACATTGGCATTCGAATTTTTTCTTTCGAATATTCGAGTATTCGAATAATCGAATATTTTGATTTTTCGAATAATTCGAATATTCGAGTAATCGAATTTTGAGACTTTTCGAATTATTCGAATATTCGAATAACAGAAATTTCGAATTATTCGGATATTCGTTCGAATACCAATATACAGTGCGTTTCATAATTATAGGACACCCCCCAAATTTGCCACTTCCGGCTTTTCCTCTGGTCATGGAATTTTCCCTCTAGTACCATTGTGATCAGCACCTAAAATAACCTTGGTACCCAATTTTTGAGCTCACGGCAGCAACTCTGGTTTCTTAAAATTTTATTTTTCCATTTTCGCACACTTCGCGGTGATGACACACCTTCAGATTCTAACAAGTTTATTTGCCGCACAATCGAATTCACGGAATTTCGATAATTTATGGAGCATCTATGGATCACACTGATTTCATACAGCCCGCTACTCTTGCTCCTTAGAAGGAATCTGAGGACATGTGCGTCGACAGACATCGAACATGCAAAACTGCCTATCTCAATTTCTCAGCCGCTCATTGCTGACGGAGGTGCACTCATAATTGGCTAGAAAGGACCCACTGTAGTCCCACTTTGGAAATGCAGTTAGCACTAGTCACAGGCTGCTCCGTTGGCTTTGCTAGGTGACGATGCAAGTAGGCAACACTCACCCGACATCGAGGTTTTCCCACATTTTCTCACTAAAACCCACGAATCGGCGGCTCAAACTGGCGGATATTGCTCGCTGGCAATTCCTCATGTCTGGCGCTGTCAGACCATGTTCCAGTCTCTCAGTGGCCAGATCAGCTTTCGCCGAGAAGTGAACCCAAATACGCGACAGCAACCTCGAAAAAATTCCTTTTTCTGAAGGTCTTGACAGTCTTTCGTTATCACCTCAACAACTCTCCCGTTTACTATAATTACGAAGCCTAGTATGTAGCCACCTCATTCATGACCAATCACAGTACCTGGAACAGGATTTGGTCACTTTATCAACTGTGACATTTTGTTACCTACATGTCATCAGTTACTGTCTTCTCGCGCAGAGCAAACAATTGAGCAAGCTGAGGACGGTGTCTGTTCTGGCAGCGTTGGACCTCAGAAAACTATTTTGAGTGATTTCCTTCATTTTGAGCCACCGATTCGCAGGTTTATTCAGAAAATGGGGGAAAACCTCGATGACGGGCGAGTGTTGCCGACTTGGGTCGCCACCTAGCAAAGACAGCAAAACAGCCTGTGACCTGTGCTAACTGCATTTCCAAAGTAGGACTACAAAGCATCTTTGCCAGCCAATTTCGAATGCACCTCCGTCAGCAATGAACGGCTGAGAAATTGAGATAGACAGTCTTGCATGTGCGATGTCTATCGACGTGGATCTCCTCAGAATCCCCAGAAGCAGCAGGAATAGCGGGCTGTATGAAATTAGTGTGACCCATAGATGCTTCATTAATTATCGAAATTCCGTGAATCCGATTGTGCGGCAAATAAACTTGTTAGAATCTGAAGGTGTGTCACGACCGCGAAGTGTGCGAAAGAGAAAAATAAAGTTTTAAAAAACCAGAGTTACTGCCGTGAGCTCAAAAATTGGGCACTAATGTTATTTTAAGTGCTGATCACAATGGTACTAGAGGGAAAATTCCATGGTCACTGGAAAAGCCGGGAGTGGGAAATTCGGGGGGTGTCCTATAATTATGAAACGCACTGTATAATTAGAGGTGCCGAGAAAGCATACTCCAATTGAGAAGGGCGTGTAGGCCCCCGCGATTCTGCAGCCGCAACGCTATGAAACCGCACGCGCAGTCCGTCTATCTTTTCGACAAGGACTGTAGGTGTCCGTAGACACTGTTACCACCCAGCTTTCTACTTACCTAATCGATTTATTGATTTGTTCTGCGTATTTGAGCAACGACATGAATACACAGTGCAGACACATTAAAACTTCAAGCTGAGCAAACTGTCACAGGCCCCTTATTGACCCCGCCCAAAAAAAGGTTTTAAGGTCGTTTTAAGACGTTTTTTTTTTGTATACAGCGGGAAACGGCGTGTCGAGAAGATTTATATTGACGAGAAGTGCACTTTGTTCTGGTTTCGTGGAGATAGAGAAGGAAAATCAAGGAAAATATGCGTGAAAGAGGTAATCGTCTGCACGTGCCTGGTCCAGACGCTGCATTCAATCCTCTTCCTTAAATCATAAGAGAATAAGGAATTTACTATGCATACACCTTAGATTTTTCCCACCTGATCGATTTTGCTTCTCTCCACACCCCACTAATCAAATCAAGCAATAAGGGCAATATGGCGACGACAAGGAAGAAAAAATGCGCCAAGGTTAGCGTTCTTGTTGGGACACGTCTAATCCAATTTGTTGGTTTACGTCGCGTAGAATATTTTCCCAAAAGAAATTCACGAAGTAAAGTTGCAAACTACCACAGCAGAAGTGGATAGAAGTAAACTTGGTGCAGGGAGGAATCAGTGAGAATGAAATGTTCTCATGGAGCACTGTGCTTGAAAATATAACCCAAGTTCGTTCCCGGCTTCGACAAGAGAACATTGAAGAAAGGGCGAGAAAACGTGCGGCTAGATGGAAGAACATTTTGAAAATACAGCACTAAAAAGAAGCAACAGGAAAAGACAACGGATCGGAATTCGCCAGAATGTGAGGACATCAAGACCAAAATAGAATGGAAGAGATGGAGAGAGAGGTAGAGATGGAGAAATTGAGAGAGCGAAAATGTTTGCAGGAATGGGACGTGGACAGGAACGTTATACATAAATACAATTCAGGGCATTACCTCTGAACAACTGCAGCGAACGTAACGAAAAACAAAATTCTAGAGCAATTCTGGTCAATGGTCCTGTGAGATTGCGTCCAAACAGGCCTTTAAAACTACAGTTTCACCTAAAATTTTTTTCTTCCTGAGATTTTCACGTGGAAAGAATTGCCAGGAGCTTTTTATCACAATGGTAAATGTGAATCCATGCAAATTTGCTGAAAAACCGTTTTTGAACCCCAACTTTTGAGGAGCATGTGGGCGGGGTCGGGAGCAAGACCAAGACGCCTTCTTAGCAATTCGTTCCCAGGAACTCACGTTCTCAGGAAATTCTCACACATCGTAAGAGTCACTAAATAAGAGAATAAAAACTGCGCTCCATATGTGACGAACGAGGAAGTATAGTCTGTTAGCTCAGGAAGTGCCCATGGGAGACTTTGTCTGCAGTTACGACCGCAGTCGTATCAGCCGGCAGAGCGGCCAGTTCGATCGGAAATAGTAGTGAAACACCTAAATGGAAGTAATCAGACCACCGCTGTGATTTTGCAGGGAAGGAGATGTTAAGAGCTCGTCGACTTGGCCTTTAGGCTCAACGGGGCGCCAGTTGACGCGAGCTCGGTCACTTGCACAAACGCGTATGGCATTCGGATGGGGGAAGCTAGGAACATGAAGGATGCACAATCTAATGGAAGGGAAGTAGCACCCCCATCTCGTGGATCTTCGAGCATTTGGTGCTATTTTGACATTCTATATGAGATCTAGATCTCCTAAAGCCCCTCTAAATCTAGATTTTTGCGGGTACTCCCATCTGACAGAAGAAAGTGAGACGAAAACCTCAAAAAACGAGGAGTGCAGGGCTGGGATTCATGAAACGTTAAGAGTAATCACACCACTCTGTGAACTTCACGAACAAAACCGAACGTGGTGATGATAGTCGTAACGAACGTCTTTACCATCTCTTGGGAAATGTCCACCCCTCCCTGCTACAACCTTTCTCACGCACCAAACTCTCCACTTCATCCAGTGCGCCCTTGACTCACTCTAACGCATAACCAGTGATTATAGAGAGGATCTTAGGCAAAAGTTGACCTGCTTCTCCTGGGAAAGCACCGGGAAAGGCGGCTTTCTGTACGCTGTCCAACAGGAGCACTGAGGGCTTCAACAGGACAACGAGGGTTTCTAGGATTTAGATGCCTCTTTTCTGAAAACATTCAGCTCTCTTCTACTACCAATACGAAAATGTCAAGACATGCGGACGACAGTACATTCACACCAGTGGATCAGTAAATTGTTTGATTTGCGTGAAAAGATGGAATTTTCACCCATCGGATTGGGAAGTATTCGAGGAGCTATGGGAAGAGGTCGGTAAGTTCGTTCGCAGTTCCCTGAGGATGTTGGTCCTGATGAGTTTTGTTTGAGCAACTTTGAAATCGGGTACGCAGAAGTGGAAATAGACAAAGCTCAGCTCCTGACCAAGGTCTCCGAGGCCTGAGTGCATCATAAAGATTATACAGGGTGAATGTGTTGACGCCTTGTCCACGATGGGTAAGTTTGGTAAGTTTGTGCGATGTGAACACGCTTACCCTAGTACCTTACTCCATTTACCTTAGTCTCTCTCCATGATGCAAGCGGCCATGGGTGTTTTGTGATAGTCCTTCACACCCCTGTGATAGCTTGTTCATGTATTTTCTGGCAGTCGGCTGCAATGTATAGTCCTTCTCAAAGGGATGGACGGATTTCGTGGCTGCAGACACGCGGCAGGAACTGGACGAGGGATATGGAGAAAGCATGTCCCGAGTGAGAGAGTCGGGTAGGTCCTGCCGCGATTTTCCAGCTGCAACGCTAAGAAACCGCACGCACAATCCGTCTATCTTTTCGACAAAGACTGTAGCTTATCGTACCAAGATGCTACAACCCAATACTGACGATGAGGCATTAGGAGAATATCAAGACAAGAGGAGTGTCGTATGGTCACCATCACCTGATCCCGTAAAGCTGTGGCAAAGCGACGGTGAGCGACCGCCGATTCCACAGGTTAAGCAGCCTTTCAGAAGAGAATCAGATTGTGAAGGAAAGTCAAAAAAGAGAAATCGACACGAAAACAAAGGAGAAGAGGCGGTGTGAAAGGAAAGAAATTAAAAGGAGGAGTGAAATGGAACAAAGCTGAATATAAAAGTTCAAAAAAATCGCGAACATGCCATTCCAACACTGAAAATGCAGGGCATTCCATCAAGACTTATTTATCACTTTGCATACAATGACATTTCAGAAGTATCCCGTTTCAAATGCAAGCTAGATTCAAGGGGAAGCGATCTGTCATCACATCCTCGGCAAACACTTATGGATAACAAGACATCACTAGGCAAGAAGGGCACGGAGAAGAAGCTCACTCAAGCATACAGAAACGAATAAACCCGGTTTCGATGTGCACAGTTAAAAACAGCGAACATGTTCCTCATAGCGACTTTGATAACTTCAATTCTCCGAATTTATATCGCATTCGTTGGAGATATGTAGCCGGTGCCGCGGTTGGTTTTTCAGAGTCCGGTAGATTACACAGGTCTGTGTCGCAGCAACACACGGTCACCTGCAGGTCCGTGTGGTTTTGACAGCCAACCTGTAATCGACGGGATATTAACACTTTCTCTACGCCCGAGACTGTACAATTCCAGTCGAGACTAGTCCAGTCTCGCGATTCTTCAGATATTATCCACTGCTGTCGTAGAGTAGGAAAAGAGCTTCACTAGGGGTTCAATAATACTTCATTTCATTTCAAAGTGGTTTCCTAACCAGTCTAGTCTAGCCGTCCTAACTGACGCCGGACGTAATGATTTCTTTGATACCGCTTTGCTCGCATTAGTTGATTAAGTATCAAACATTGATTAGCGTAATTATGGTATATGAACTCCATCAGTAGAATCGCAACGTTAAGCGGTGCGTGCGCGTAGCGGCTGGATGACGACGGTTAAACTCGGCCGCCAATTAGCTGTTTTCAGCTTGGATGAGTGCTTCTCACTACCATTTGTGACTATTCAATATTTCTCATTTTCTGTAGTTATTGTGAATCGTGGTATTGATTCTTCTGGTCTACCGAATTCAAACAGCAGAGTGGTGGACGAGTGGTACCCTCTAATAATTTTATTGATTTAATAAACAATTTAGGAAGCCATTTCAACATTCAGATTTTTGTCAATAAGGAAGACTTACAGCTTTTCATGTGTTTCTTACAATAAAGCAGTGGTCTCCAATGTAAGAACATTTAAATTTTCGATTTATTCGAAATATTCGATGTTCGAAGACCAAAAAAATTCGATTTCGAACAAATGCAAAATTAGAGTGTTCTAGCATGAGAGGTCAATAAAATGCTGAATAAAAGACAAGCAGAGCTTACTACCGGTTACGTTTACTCCCAACCAATCCACGATGGCTAGCGGGATTGGCTATTTTATAGGCTAGATGATTTAAGGGCAGAGGCCCACCTCATTTTCGTGGTTGAGGTAAGAGCAGATTCTGCATCTAATCGGCACGATTCCAGCGGTATACATAAGTTGTCTCAAAATGGTTTTTAAACCCGTTTTCCAGGACGGGTCTGTAACAGTTTGCTGACCCGCGGAAATCAGCGTGGTCGGCTGTTTTACAGCTGGTGACGTATGTACGCAAACGAACGCTCCCTCCAATCTCTGATAACCATAAACTTGAGTAGAAAAAGTAGTACGGTCGAACGAAAAGGTCGCCACCGTTGGTATTCCCTCATACGTGACAGTTTACAGTCTGAGCATCAAGAATCTTGCTGAAACGGGTGACGGGAAAGGGAAATTATTTCCTTACCACGAACTAAATTGTCTATCATCTGTGAACTTGCCAGATTTTTCAAGACAGCATCCACGGAATCTTCAGTTCCTCAGGTGTAGACACCTTCAGTAACATTATCGTTACTCGAATAGTGAGACTTGGAGCTGCTTGCATCACTGAGATTACTCAAGGTAAACGTGCTAACACCGCACAAATTTACCCGTCGTTAATACAGGCGTCTACACGTTTGCCCTGACAAGGGAAGTGCAAGAGGCCAGGCTGGCAGATCGGAATGAAACCTATCCGGCTTAAATCCTTGCTTGACAAGGTCCTCCAGCATATATTTCATTTTTGCCCAGGGAGCTAAAAAAAAACAGATATCCCACTACACTGCTGTATGCATTGCAGCACGACGGACGGCAGCGACAGCGTGGCCGAGTAGTGAGGATGCTGGACTGTTAGGCAGAGGGTCGAGGGCTTGGATTCTATCATGTGCATTCTTTTGCACTTTTGTTTTTAATTCCTTCTATGTTGTTGAAATTGAATTCAAAAGATCAGAACATGAAACCTATCACTATTGATGTACTAGCCTTGAATAGCTACACTACATTAAACGTGGTTTACTGATCGTACAGTTGTTCCTCGTCGCTATGAAATAAAAAATTCTCCAATCAAAATGAAACATTATGATGCATTATGATGCAAGAAAAGACGAAAAGTGGGAAAAGGTTTTGAGTTATAATTTCGGGAAGTGATAATGTGACGAAAATTCCCAACATGGTCTAATGCAGGTGGCTATGTGTTCGGCTGGGTTCTGAATCGTGATTATCCTCTACAACTCAAAATCTTGTCAATAAAGATAGGTTTTATGTTCTTATCCTTTAAAGCTAATTTCAACAACAAAGAAGGAATTAAAAACAAAAATGCAAAACGGATGCACATGACGGAATCCGAACCGTCGACCCTCTGCCTAACAGTACAACACCTTCCTCATTCGGCCATATCTGTTTTTTTAGCTCCCTGAGCAAAAATTAAATATATGCTGAAGGACCTTGTCAAACAAGGATTCAAGCCAGATAGGTTTCATTCCGATCTGCCAGCCTGGCCTCTTGCACTTCCCCTGTGAGTATTCTCAATCACGCATACAGCCATTGGTTTGCTTACTTCTGGTTTTGTTCGGTTATGCGTTCACAAATCTTAGCCCAGCTACTTGCCCCTTTCTACAGCTCTTTCCTCAACCTGACAGAAGAAATAACCACTGAATCAAAGAAAAAAAATACAGCACCGTAGAATGTGAATGTGAAAGAAAATGCAATGGATCAAGGAAGAGTACAGAAATATTGCAACAAAAGTAGCTGATGCACTACGCCTCACGCCACAGATACGAGCGCGGCATCCACAGAGAGCACCAAACCCGTCGAATGTGAACGCCAGCACGCAGGCATACTTGTTACCGAGCAGAACGCAAGGTGTCGCCGATGTTTTTGTTGTGCAAGAACTGTTTGGGTAACGATAATGTTACTGGAAGTGTCTACACCTGAGGTGCGGAAGTTCCCGTGGATGCTGCCTTCAGAACGCTGGCAAGTTCACAGATGATAGACAACTCACTTCGTGCCAGAGAAATAATTTCCCGACACCCGTTTCAATAAGTTTTTTGATGCTCAGACTGTAAACTGTCACATGTGAGGGGAAAACCAAGGGTGGCGACTCTTTCGTTTAACCGTACTACTTTTTCCATTCAAGTTTATCGTTATCAGAGATTGGAGGGAGCGTTCGTTTACGCACGTCATCAGCTGTAAAACAGCCGACCACGTACTAATAGTCCCAGAATGCAAACAAAAAGGTTATATAAATTGGCGTCGCCAGGAGAAGTACTGTAGACGCACAAGCGCACCGAATCGCGTCGCCCACCTTGCAAACATCCAGAAGTTTCTGCTCGGTGTTCGGCGTCTGGCACGACGCAGTGATATCCATCAGATCATCCGAATACGACTCAAAACAGTGTTTCATGCCATCTTCGCAGGTGTTCTCGACGAAATTCGAACTCAGCACACCGTTGATGATACCCTTGGAGCCTAAAAAAGTGATTGATGTGTCCGATTCACAGAGCCGGTTGTTTGCGGGGGGTGTGAATTCGCGAATAGGGCCTTGTCGTGGGGAACGAACGCGAAATATCATATAGTAGAAGTCAGTTTGCACTATAAGTGACCAAGGATAAGTCAACGCAAAAAACAGGTTCTTTGATTTCTGGGCTCTCAAAGGGCAGACAGATGATGAGAGCGTTTTTTGCTTCTTAGAGGCGCTCGTTTTTTCTTTTCATAAAAACACCACTGTTAAATCTTGTGTCATTGGATGAATGATGTATGAGAATTTATGGAACCACTGCATAGGGGTAGCTGCAGCTAGAAGACTTTGGTGCAATTCTAGTCTAGTAGGGATTCAACGTAACGTCACTGAAGTTCTTGACATGCATGCCTCCTGGGTCGAAAAATTGGTAACAGACTCCGGGGCCGGAAAATTATTAGGCTGAGGAATTATAAACGTCTGTTTCAGGAGCGACTTCTCTCCGAACTTATTCAAAAATCGGAAGTTGAAGGAACCTAAGCAATTCTTGTATCAATAGACGCGCAATAGATCGCTCTTTATAATGAACACCCAGTCACCTTCAAAAATTCCAATGCGGCTGAGAAATATGAGCACGAAGTCAACGGATTCAAATTCATTGAAAGGCAAGAAACTACCATGTGGTGGAATCAGTTGTGCTCGACAGCAGAATGGATAAAGCCTGTGGTAATGGATATGTACAGTTCTTTTCGAAAAGATAGACGAATTCCGTGGCTGCAGAATCGCGCCGGGACCTGGACGAGGGATGCGGAGAGAGAATCACGCGAATCAGCAGCTGCAACGGTATGAAACCGTACGCGCAATCCGTCTATCTTTTCGAAAAGGATTGTAGCTTCTGTGTCTTGGTGTGTCATCGTGAGAGAAAAAGGGGCGTGGCCAGGCGACTATGATTGGCCTACTCGGGCCGCCCGTCACGCCCATCTTTTTGAACTCGAACGGTGTGAATGCCATAATACACGGTCTGTTTGTGCTTAACGCAGTACAAGTCGGACAGGTGGGCGTAACGGGCGGCCCGAATGTGCCAATCACAGTCGCCTGGTTACGCTCCTTCTTCCCTCATTATGATACACAATCCAGTGTCTTCCCTCCCACGATTAAACATATTGGATACTGGTCCTGGTGGTGAGTTTACTTTCTCAACAAAAAAGACTCAAAAACTTAAAGGGCTAAAATTTCGTAAAGAGCTTGTGGAGAACCACCACGTCCGTGATATATGTATGGATCCTGTACAAAAAAGCAATTTACAAGAAGTTTTATCATGGCGAATACAAACGTGATCGCTCTAAGAATAAAGTTTTTCATACTCGTTGTTAATAGCCGAATTTACACTAAAAAGTGGTTGGATGGTAGGGTGCTACTTTCTCGAGCTGTTATTTACGACACGAAAGAACTACAACGAGTGATGCCCTCGTGGATTTTCAAGCTGATGACCTGCTGGTGAAGCAAATCGTCAGGAGGGATAAGGAGTAAGCCAGGATGATAGAGAGCTGATTAATTCAACCAAGTTCTTTCATAAAGTTGATTTTCGCCGCTAGAACCATTTCTGGGGAGAAATTACTGTACAACTGGCGCAGAGAAACTAAACAGATGAAAATAATATCACTAAAGTTTCTTCAGAGGAATTTGAACGCAAATATCTGCATCTCTTGAGAATGAGTGCCCCATTGCTTCGCATAAAGTCAAGGCTCATCCGACAACGGCGACCGATCGCGACTGCAGTGACTGCTCGCTGCGACCAGTGGAGAGCTCAACAGTCGCGCTCAATCACCCGTCGCAGTCGCGATTGACCTTGATAGTGATAGCGACTCATTGAATAATTAAGGTAGACCGGTAGCTTGTTTGGTAAAGGTTTACTCGGGTAAGTCCCTTAATTAGCCATATACTTGACTTGAAAGCTTGCGGGAAATTTCTAGAAATAAATGAACATTGTTAGGAAAAAAGTACGTTTATAGAACTACAAGAGATGCCAATAGAAATAAATCCTCAGGCCACAAGACCGCACGTCCTTTATGGGAAGGCAATAAAAAAATCAAGAGAGGAGCAGGTCAGCATAGGCGCAGCACAGTGTTAGGATTGGAATGGCCAGCGTTGACTAGCCCGCCCTCAGGAAAATCGATGGATGGTCATTTTGAGCTATCGTGGTAGGCCAAACGATGCATCCGATTCATTGAATGGGGCATATGTAGCCGATTTAATGTGCATCTTACAACGAATCGAGATAATGTAGATATAATTTCACAACGCGCGGTGTAAAGCTGATGTTTGGCAGTAAACAGAAACGGAAGTAAACTTGAGTCGTGCTCCACCTGCCGCAGTCAATAGCTACGCCTCTTCCACATCCGGACGCTTGGAAAAATGTAACAGCAATGATAACTGCAGATTCTCTAGATTTTAAGAAGAACTTATACTTTACTGACAGGTAACTATGCCCAAAACATTCAGTGTGGACCGTGAATTTGTTAATGATTGTGGGGAAATCGCCCGCTTTCACACTCGCGTGTTAGATTATGGTTTACTGGTTCCAGCACTAGAATGAGGCATGCTAGGCCTATCCGTAGGATTTATATTTACCAACAACAACTCTAGAGCAATATGTAAAAGTTACGGGCTTCGAAAAAAGGGTAAGGAGGATAAACTTTAAATTCCCACTCTAATCCGGTTTTGGGGCGTGAACTATACCGGAAGTGTGGTCTCCTTGGCGCCCCTCATCAGTAGTTCCCAAGGAGACTTCCAAAGTTGATGAGTACATTGCATAAGTTTAAAGACATGATGAGTAAGATATGACGAGAGACGATGATGCTAGGAAAGCAGCCTACTTGAAATTTGTATCTGGATGCTTCCCGTGGCATCGTTGTTGCTTCAAAAATACTAAAACACCACTAATATAATACTTTTATCATATTTTTATTCGAAAGTACACTTTTCAGACTTTTCTTCAGTTATGGAAATAAACAAAAAATCGCCATAAAAACTCACCCACATAACATTTGAGCGCTTCACTGACGACAACTGTTACTAGCAAGACATGCAACACTGCCCTACGGTACATTACAATGGCTGTAGCAGTAGCAACACCTGTGAATAGAGAAATCCTGTGACAATGGCAAGATGCCGTCCTGCGATACCAACCGCTGATGGCGCTTTGAACTGGGCAAACAAGCGATAGCGCGACGAGGCGACGTTCTAAGCCTTGCCCCGCCCTCCCTTCGCGACACTTTAGACAGATAACTCGCTTCGGAGCACACGAAAACTGTACTACAAGTGCTTCGGACCCATTCTCGTTGAGCAGCTGATACGATCCATGTTTGGCATATACTTGTTCTCTGAGACATGGCTGAAGAGTTACCATTGCATTGCATCTATGTTTGGTAGCTGGTCTAAGGACTATATAGTCATACGCTGCGATCGAAGTTCTCGGACAGGAGGTAGTGTGGCTCTCCTGCTTAGATGTACGCTCTCATATTCAACCACTCTTCCCGAGTCTTTGGTCTCAGCATATGGAATCCTAGTAACAGATGTGGTCTACCAACCCAATACAATGCTTTCTTCGAATGAGGGTCCTTTTACCCATCCAAAGTCGAGCGGCCTGAGAGGGGGGGGGGGGGGGTGTT
>JARK01000099.1:46592-59625 GCA_000688135.1 Ancylostoma ceylanicum | reverse complement strand
GGGGGGGGGGGGGGGGTATTTTGACAGTGCCGGCGCGGAACCCAACAGCATTCACAACCTATTCTTCGATCACGTGTAAACTGTAAATGTTCCTCAGGATACCTTAGAGTTTATGGTCAAACAATAATCTGCTGGTTTTTCCAAAATGCAGAACTCGAGGAGCATCATTGCCACCTTTTCATTTCTCGCCGGACAACTCGTCCACATCGTGACATTCAATCTTCTAAAAACCACGAATTTCCGTGGTTTTCGTGGACAAAACCTACACAGCTGCAATCAGGTTGCCGAGTAGAGTAATAAGATGCCAGAGTTTAAGTATCGAATATTTCGCCTGGACACTGCCTTCAATGAAAGCGATATTGAGTGTGGCATACAGTTCTGGTACGACAGCGGCAATAACGCCAGCGACGTGCCACCCACAATCAATATGCACCGAAAGCATTGCAGCCGCCCACGCCGCTATACTTCCATAGGAGTATAACAGCACGGTAAGGCTAAGACAGGCAACAGAAATGTAGAGGTTTTCGAAAGATAGGCTGCAATGATATGGCTTCGAAATACCAAAATGTACATGATGTTCCCTCGCACGATGAATGGTCCCATCCCTGTCCTTGTCCGATCAAGTCACCCATTTCATAAGCTTTGAAGAAATCTGTTGCTTCGTACTATAGACCGATGACCATGAGGGGACGATGAGCAATTAGTCGAAAAGATTCCAATTAGCGACCAGACATAACGAATGACTCAGAAACATCAACACTAGGGTCGATGACTCGCATCGACGATGATTTCATCGAATGCGTGGAATAACATGCGACTGCTTACCTTCTCTATGCACACTTTAGTCGAGAGATACAAGATTCGACGACAGCAACAGATAAAGCCGACCATTACCATCCAGAAAAAGAAATCCCAAAACAACCACTCACAGAATGTGGGTCTGCTATTGTTAGCTGATGGTCATCCATCGTCATCTCAAGTACCTCAAAATAAAATTTTTCAAAATTTCACGATGGTTCTCTCATCGCTGCAAAGACGAACAAACAGCATAGAGTTCACATCAGCTGCAGCAGCATCTGTGACTTCGGGGAAATCTTAGCACCGAATAAAAATCGAATGATCCAATTAGTACTCTAGGAATCAACTGAGTAAAACGACTACTTGAAGAGCAAAAAGCTACGCAATCCTTTCCATTCTTCCGTCGAGGCTTCATCGCTCTCGTTTCCTAGCACGCAATTTTTTTACTTCATCAAGATCGATTATTTAAGTTTCAAAACAGCTGACTCATTATTCAGCCGGAATTATGGTGCTCATGCTTCTCCTCTCGCTTATTTCTCCTCCCGAATGATGTTCTTTCGGGACAAAAAAATACGTAATAGTTTACGATTTTTAAAATCGATTTTTCAAAATCTTAGCAGTGATTGCATCATGGATTAGTAACTACTGCACGTTAGCAGTAAAATGGCAATTTAAAAAAACTTCACATTTCCACTGACTTTTGAAGGAGATTTGAAAATGCGGAGGTCATTGTGTATAACCATATCTGATTAGTGTGATCAACACTAATCAGACAGTCCATACAGCGAGCGTCGATGGCGGTGACCCATCTACGGCCTTGACAAGCACGCCGCGCAACCGCGCCGTGTGCGCCGGAACCGATGTCGTTTGCTGCCATTGTGCTACTTCTCATTATAAAACATGAAAAAAGTGAAAAGATCACCGAACTGGAAAGAAAAGCGCTTAGAAATAGCACTCCGACGCCAACGACAACGATTCCGGCGCGTGCGATGCGGTTGCGCGGCGTCCTTGTCGAGGACATTGATGGGTCACCGCCATCGACGCGCAGTGTATGTATAATATTTTTTAGCTCCATGAAGGCTATTCAGATTAGATGTAATGAAGGATAGATAAGTTGCGCTTCAGACGCATGCGTCCATTTGCGGAAGATTTCGACCGGGAGACACTCAAGACGCACGCCGCGACGCAACCGCGCCGCACGCGCACGCTCTCTAGATCCAGGTTCTTCCTTAAAGTCGACGCATTGAATAACATCGGTAGACATCTCCTTACACTTGTCAGCTCCGGTGACATTCATCTGCCCCACCTCAGCTCAGAAAACTTGTCTATTTCTCAGCAGCGCTGCTGGTACGTTTGAACGCTGCAGATGCGAGGCGCACATGAATCGACCAATCACAGCTCAGCAGCGTACGTCTTGTCACGCAGCCATTTCGACCAGTGAATGCGGCCCCAGCATCCTCAATGAAAAGAACGCGCAGCTGCTGCGAAACCAGTGCGTCAAGGGGCGTCTGGCGTATTTTTCATCATTAAGACGCACGCGTCTAGTGTAACTTGCCCCGATATAGATTATCGTGTTTCCATTCCCGGTCATCCAGATTTAAAAATGGTTCACCACCGCCTCTCAACCATGAAGAAGGCTCACCGTTTCAACTACAGTTTCAACCGGTGCTGATCGCACACCCTGTTAGTCATAGAAGATCCAAGCGGCAACAAAACCACGAGGGAACATTAGCTAAAAATTGTTCGGTTCACTCTAAGCATCACCTTTGCTTGCTTAATGCAAGAAAGTGTCGCTATCACATCACCTAGGCGACACCCAATCAGCACAACGGTTTCCAGCACTGTACTTTAGCATACTGTAACCTCATGAAGAATTTGTTCAGGTCAGGAAATAATACAGGGGACTTTGATAAAGCAGCTGTCTACTCTGGAAATGCCTTATCAACCATCTTGAGTCCTCTAATACCATAATGCCACAAGGTCAATACTGTTATTGTTTTTATTCATAAGGACTTGGACTTTGTCCTGAAGCAGAACAATTCCATAACAGGTGAACTACGAACAAGTGGACAACTTCACGTTTTCTGTGATGAGCCACATCCACCACAGGCAATCATCCCGTCAATCTCGTACAGTTGGTAATATTTTTCTCGATTGGATACAGTGGGCGTCAATAGCGGGTGACCCATCCATGGCCTCGAAAAGCACGCGACGCGGCTGCGCCGCTCGAGCAGGAACCCCTCCAGGACAACAAACTATGGGGTGCTCTTGATAGTTAGGTAGTTTTCTTATTAGTTAGCATCCAATGTGGTAAACAACTACCGAGAAAACCCAGATTAGCCACTCCGACGACGATTCCATCGTGAGCGGCGCAGTCGCGCCGCGTGCTTTTCGAGGCCGTGGATGGGTGAGCGCCATCGGCGCCCACTGTACATAGAACTGCAGATTATAGGCGCCTGCACTGGAAACATTAGGAAAATCCTCTTCTCTGGCACTCGATTTGCGACAAAATCAATAATTTATTCTTCAAGCGTGAGATCTCAGTCGGAATCAGAATAGCAGGCGTAGAACGCAGCCTTGCCGGTCAGTTTCCACAGTCGACGTCGAAGCATCTTCCGATAGACGTCCAAGCCGAAAAACTCGGCTTCACACTGAAAATAATGGGGCACAGACATACGTGTTTCTCCACTCGTTTGCGTCTTAAAAAGCTAATCA
Organism: Ancylostoma ceylanicum; assembly: GCA_000688135.1. Classification (NCBI taxonomy): domain Eukaryota; kingdom Metazoa; phylum Nematoda; class Chromadorea; order Rhabditida; family Ancylostomatidae; genus Ancylostoma; species Ancylostoma ceylanicum. Next base: position 56,112 of record JARK01000099.1, on the reverse strand, counting down.
TCTACCACTAATTGCTGCAGTTGATACTTGTTTTCTGGGATACTTGTTCTTTTACCGTTGCGAATAAATTGGAGCACCTGAAAAAGCACGATTCAGAGAGGCAGCAGTGCTGTTCCATAGAAGACGGAATTGTGGGCGAAGGAGGAAAGCTAAAGAGGAAAGATGGAATGGAAAATATCTATAGTCACATTGAAGGAGCGCCGCAGTATTGTTCAATTTATTTAGCTCTGATCCCAACCATTTTACCATCTACGGTGTGCTGATAAAGCCACTGGCCTAGGGTTTTGCTGTAACTTTTGCGCGCTTTCTGAATATTTTTGCTTTCATAGTATGTGGACAAAACGCCTGAAAACAATTCTACAGTCGGGTCGATAAAATGTGGAAATTGTCTCGGGATTTGCCGGTATACCTACAGTGAACTGCAAACGGCCGTAGACCAAGGGCGAGACCGCGCGCGACGTTCTTGGGCAGAGACACAGGGGGCTCTGCACGCTGGCTCTGGTTGTCTGCTTCTGCCTCGAGTGTCACGCCGCAGCAGACAACCAGGGACAGCATGCAGAGCCCCCTGCGTCTCTGCCCGAGCTTTTTGCTATTAGGTTGTCACACAAGTTTTCCGCCACATAATTTCTATTTTTGCCGAGAATTTCAGAATCGCTCTGGAATTTTCTTTCCCGGGCGCATATAGAGGCTGGTCAATAGTGTGACCGTAACAAAATTGTCAAATTACTACTATGTATGACAACGAAGACCGCCCTGGAGCTGATTGGAGAGAATCCGGGGCGTGTACCTGCGAGCTGGTAGAAGAACTCCATAGCCATCACAATAGCTGTTCATCTACATCGCTTCGGGAAGACAAGGATAAGCGACGTGGTTTCTTTGAGTCTTGAGAGATGCGTGTCTGAGCTTTTAGACTTTTTGACCAAAATTTCACGCAACTGTTGATTGCGCATAGGATTGGTTTCATACCTAAAACATAGCGACGCTGTGACGTAGATATAAGCCAAAAGTGGTGTGGATAACAGATGTTTGGACTAACAGGGGCCAAAATTATGGCGGTCCAGGTTTCTGAAAAACTGCAAAGACCCCAGTTGATGCTGAGCCCACTAGCAAAGACACACAGTCTAGTTAACATGTGGCATAGTTCACAGTTATTCTCGCATACAAACAAGACTTATCTCACCTCCCTAAATAGAAGTCCATCGCGATCGATATCCATTCGATGCTTTATATGATTTGGTGACGTGTCCCACTGTATACAGTTGACCTAGAAATTCGATTAGAATCGACTAACTCTTCTGTACTTTCTTCAAATTTCTTTCTGTATTTCATATCTACTCATACACGCTGGAAGTCACGCTGGAATCGAGAATCCTTTGGAGTTAGCAGAGTTCACATGTATAATTGAGATTACTCAGGGTAAACGCGTTAATACCACACAAATTTACCCACCATTAACCCTGGTGCTATCATGTTTACCCTGGGTAATCTCAATTATGCATTCAGCCCCGGGTCCAGACCACTGAAGCACCCCATACATTTGAAAGCATAAACAAATACCTTAAGTACCAAGAATCAAAACTCCATAAGTAAGAAAAATGACGTCACCACCTTAATTCCTTCCATGACGCGCACAACCTTCTCTTTGAAAAACGTACCGCACGTCTCCTGGTTGAGAAGTGTCTTCAGTTGAACTGGGTACACCTACAATGTGGGAGATATTGACTGAAGGATGCCAGCAGATCTCGAAATGGTATGTATTTTACCTCTCCACCAACGAATAAATTTACATATGATTGGTCCGTCTTGAACAGGACAAAATCCATTCCTAGTAATCCTAGCAGTTACTACTATTTATTGTTTAGCGAATGGTGAGTGGAGCAGCAGTTTCTGGAAACAAGGCAAATTGCAAATTCTAGCGTTATATTTGAACAGAGAGGTGATATCGTTGGCTGAAGTATTGGCAACACTCTTCCCTTACACTTTTGAATTTGAACAAATATACTAGTAATGGATGTGAGCGTGAAATCCGGAAGACTTCATCCGTCAAAACGCAAACGAAAGCGTAGAAATTGTTGTGAACGGAAGAACTGCGGCACTGCACCACAAGATAGTGAAATTTCCCCGTCGTATTTGGACACGTCTACGAGGTTCTACTTTTACAAAAAAAAAAAGTACATATAGAATTATTGGTACATGCATAGATTTGGTATATAAAAGAAAAGGAATTGAAAATTGAAAAAAAAAAAACAAATTCATGCTTGCAGTTATGATGAAAGAAGGGGTATGGCAGTCGAAGAAGAACGCAATGCTATGGCTACGGAGTTCGAAGGGCCAAGAGTTGAGCTGTTCGTAGGGCTGGACATTATTTGCTATTCGTTGGCATCTTGAGCCTGGATTAAAGGTCGGAACTCATTAACAACGATAATGGTCGCTGGAAAAAGACTACATTCTCTGGATCCCTGAGTAGAAAAAGTGACCGCCAATTAGTGCAGTTGTCCACTGGTGCGCTCTGCTACGTGTGCAAAAAAGGACTACATTTGCTTTTGTAACACTCATCTCTGCATGTAGTGTACAGGGAAATGAGGAATTACGTTAGAAAGTTTGAGCAAAATCTAAATCTTAAAACGAAAGATTGATAGCCACGTTCCCATGAAGCTGGCAATGTATTCACTGGGATGCACACAAGTACCAGACAAAAAAAGCAAATGCTCTAAGAGCGAATGAAGCCATGGATACAAGGATAGAGAGCAATGCGAAAACCACTACGTCCTGATTTGCGTGAGTCGCGCGATTTAGAATGAGCAGCAGCAGCAGCAGCAGTTATGGCAATTGTTTATGGGCTTCCCTGTTGCACGATTTGGGCCTTACCAACGGGAGCATCACCTTACTTATATTAGTTATTAACATTACTCCTTGCGCTTTTTTCCGGCGAGAGTTTTTCCAGCGCATTGAACCTCTTCTGCAAATTGGTCTGTACCATTCAAAAGCGCTTTCTTCCCACACATTTCCATGAAAATGAGATCCATGAGATCTCTCAAAAAACTAGCTTGCTCAATTCTCAGACTTTTGAAGAGAAATGCCGGGTCCACAGGAAATATCGTTTTCAAACATCATCAACACAACATCAAAAACATCATTGTTCAATAGGGCTGAAAAAGTGGCTAAAGCTACGGAATGCTGGCAGAGGCCCGTGTTAGTGTTGCTGTTCCACAGGCTCAATACTTCTTTTCGTGGGATTCAAAAATTCATTGAAAAATTCTTATAAAACGTGATAAAATGCCTTCAAATCGTCGTATGATACAAAGAAAACTATAAAAAAGGGTGGAAAAACTGCAGCTGAGAGAATCGCATGGACTTGTCAACGTAACGTCAACACTCAATATTTTAGCAGATTTATGCTGTCATAGATGACGGTGTTACGTATTACAGAAAAACGTGTCATCTTTTTAGAACTGCAGCGTTCCACATAATAAGTTTTTTTTTCTTTGGAAAATATAAGAACTGAAATGTTAAAATTCTAAGGTTATGCCTCACAGGTTTTTTTCACATACAGTGAACTCCAAACGGTCGTAGGCATGGGCCGGGATCGCGGTACGGGCACTCTGGTCGTCTTCTGTACCGAGGCAATGAGCCTGCTGGGGAGAGACACGGAGGAAAACCGCGTCGTGATCCCGGCCCCTGCGTACGACTGTTTGGAGTTCACTTCACTGTTGTCACAGACCTTCTCGCCACATTTCTCCTCTACTTACTTCACTATGTAGCTTTGCTAGCATCCACTCATTTACTGGTGTGACTAACAAATCCTCATGAATTTTGACAGCTTCTTTGGGGACTACTGGTGATGAATCTGGGGCGCCAGGGAAGCCGTACGTGCTGTTTAGTTCAAGTTCCGAAACTCATTGAGTACGAAAAGTGCTCTCGTTTACACTTTGTTACTTGTTATAGTTGACAAATGACCTTTTCAGTAACAAACGTGAAGAATTGGTGTAAATTCAAACTCAAATCTTCTCAAAGGTAATCGCACTCAGTACAAAGCCATTGTCAGGGAGATTACGACTGGGAAACCAACATGGAAATGTTTCCAGGGATATTTTCAAAGCTGCAAAAGCGTTCTAATGTGTTGTTGATTTCGAGAAAGTAATTGGAGACGGCCAAGCTCCCCCCCCCCAGCCCACTTCTCAATGTAGCATACTTCGTTATCGTAAAACCACCTTTGCTCTTGTACACTCAGTAGGGCACTAGCTGTACAAAAACTGCAATCAAGGTGGTAGGAGCTCTTTGCAAAAGGTGTGGGAGAAGAAAGAAAGCGATGGCATGCAATGTGGTTCATGTGAAGAAGGCCAACCAGCGAGACTTGCTCGAAAAAAATCTCGCGCTACGAAGAGAAGGACATGGAGTTCATGCTCAGAGAAAGGTGACTGAAGGTTCCGATTCCGAAGAACGCCATGTTCCGCCCGACCATATGCAGCATCGTTTAAGCTACTGCGGACCAACCATTTAGACACATTCCTGCTGAGCGCATGTCAGAGTGCATGATTTATGAGCAATTTACAGTGAGACGGGAGAAGAATATGCAGCTATCGCCTTGCATTTGGGAACCACGTCATCTCAGAGACATTGCTTGTCCTCCCAAAGGCCTCATATGTGCAGCAGTTTTTCGGCAGGGAAACGACGGCCTTCGAAAAGCTGCGCAAAAAGACGCTGCAGCCAACATATTGCTCGCGGCATACAACCGAATAGTCACAAATTTGGCAGATGAACAGCTGCCAAGCTGCAGGGCACAGACTGACGTCACAGCGGCTGCCCCATAAAACAAGGAGGGGACATTCTAGCACGGGTTGTTGAAGACGGCGCTATTTCGGTGCAAGAAATATGAGAAATACAGATAACCTGCTCCTCTCATTTCCTTTAGAATTTATGGCAGACGCTGATCGCCAAGGCACCTATAACACCTAGGCGAAATGCCGAGAAAAACCCTTTTTGATTTCCTCATTGTGCCGGGAGTCTGGGCAACGCATCTATAGGAATGCAGGAGAACGGCCACATAGGCCCCGCCTACAGAGGGCGCTTGGGATTATGTGGCGAATACCTTGCATTCCCATGCATATTCCGATTACCTCCCAACAAAGTGATTACCTCGGAAACGGTTTTTCTAGTACTTCTATGAATGGAATCTCAAAAAGAAACAGAAAACAACTGACAATTTTGAAGTGATACGATGTCGATCTGTTACCAATTCGTTTACTATGTCAAAGCTCAGAATTAGGGAAAATAGGTAAAAACACTACACTGTATGCGAGTTGAAATTCAGAACAAAAGCACCTTCTCTGTTCCTTTCTTTCCAGAAAAAAAAATGAAAACTCGTGGTTCATTTTGGCAGAACTAGTGAAGAAGCCGATTTCAAAAGAAAAAATTAACCTCCCTCGCGAGTATTGCCCTAGTTTCGACATTGGCTTTTGTTACTACTTCTATGTTACTGTGAGAAAAAGACGTTGGGAATGTGGAAAAATGAAAACTGACGGAAAGCCAGCATAAGTGGAATGACGTCACTGAAGTCGTAATGTAGGAAATATATAAGCTATAAAAGTGCAGGATAGTAGCTGTTGGGTGGTCAATATGCCTACTCAAACATGGTCGTTTACTAGCTTGTTAATAGGTGGCTTGCTGGATTTATGCGAATTCCCCGGAGGGACGCAGATGGCCGGCTACTGAACAGCGGACTGATGGCAATAGCAGCAGCGAGCGACTAGCTGGTGGCTCGTAAGAATGTACAGAAAGGAAGCGGTCACTGGCCTCGGATAAATGTAGACATCTATGAGTGACGAGAAGATCTGAGTTAATTCAGGCGCTTTTTGGTTCGATGACGTCATAGTGGGCCCGAGAGAGACGGGAATGGAAGACCTACTTAAATATTCCGGATCGAAACCAACCATAAAGCTGGCCATCCGCAGATATCGAGGAGGCCTACTTATCATGCGGCGAGAGGGACAGAGAAGTGCTAGTTCAGCAGTGATGACCAACAACAAGTTTAGCTTCATCCTGGAGTCATACACTGCAAAATGAATTGATTGGTGAAATGATACCTGAGAAGTGAGTGCACCTCGGTTTATTTACACAAGTATAACCGCAGAAAAATAGGCCTGCCATAGCCTCGATTACCCGCAGTGGTCAACAATTAAGGCGGTCAGAGATCAAAAAGCTCTCCAGAACGCATAACTATACGGTACGCGTTCTGAAGAGGATGAAAATGCCCCATCATGGAAGAGAAGCTTCCTGTACCGAGTGAAACATCGGTACGAGGTAGAAGCTGAAGTGTTTTCGTGAAAAACGGTAATCCTAGCCTCGTCAGCACGAATGAGCACGTTGATTACAATGTGCCTTGTATGGCTATGAAAATTGCAGCAATGGCTGGCTAGGTTCTTCAGCGATAAATTCCATTCTACAAGGCAGTGATGCGTAAACGTGGCAGATAAAATTGGCGCTAACAAAACAACGAAAACGGAGGTACGATAGCAAAACGGTCCTGAAAAATTACACAGAGATTTCTTCAAAGCTGTTTCGAGAATCTACCGAGCAGACCACCTAAGATTCTTTTTTTTTTCTCTTTCAATTTCCTTTTTATCTACCAGTTTAGTTACTATGTACGTACCAAGGAAGCCGCTTCGTATCCAGAAAAAAATTGCAGAGAAAGAAAGGGGAACGGAGAGAGAAAAAGAAAGAGGAAGAACTTGAGGACTCTCCCTAGACTGAGCACTTTTCGGAATTTCATGATGAACTGATTTAAAATGGATCTTCTACAAAACATGTAACGTCGACCGTGGCATCCAGCAACTTTTCTATCTGTGGTAAACGCAAACCCAGGGGAGTAGGGGGATGAGGCTGAAGAAAAACCACGCCTGTCCCGAAAGATGACACGACCGCCTGGAACTTCAAAGATGGAACTATTGAAAATTTGTTTCAGATTTAGATCACTGAATAAACTGAAAGCAGCAGCAAAAATATGAAACTAGAAATAAGATAATACAAGACAATGGTCTGTCCCATAAAGGAATTCCGAAAAATCCTGCCTTTTTCCCCGCTATCCCCACTCCAGAGCCCACCTCCACCGCTCGCACTAAGTTTGTTACAAATGAACATTCAGAACGCGGACCTGCGTTCTTTTTTGTTCCAGGGCTATAACTCACCGCAATGAAGCGACTTGTGAGCTAAACCAAGGCTCAAGAACCATGTTGGAATAGGATAGCCTATTTTACGAAGCAAACTCAAAATTCCAACTTTGAATTCTGCCTCGAACATGCCGAGCATCGCACTTTGTGTCACACGTTGAGCGCCAGGGATGTGGCAGAATGAAAATTCGCAAAATTCAATGTTCAAAATCCAAATTTCAACTTGGTTTCAAAAATCGCAATTCGAGGGAAACGTCCACACCGAAACCAAGACAGCCTGAAGGCTGCGGTAAAAACAGCAGTCGATCACAGACTTTTTCCTTCATGCTCCTCAGAAACATTCATTTCGTGACAAATGTCATCCTACTGCCACTGCTTCGCAGATGCGCCGATAACGATGACGTGTTGACTATGTATAGCAGTGATTCAAGCTTATTTCGATTTCGTTTGCATCGTTCTAGGCGTCACTGCGCCGACGATGACTCGTCCGGCGCCGACCGCCTCCTCGTTTCGGCTTCGTACTGACGCTGTGACAGCACAGCCGTGTCCTCTTCACTGTGAATTTAGGAGAAAAATCTTGACTTTCCTCGGAACATCCTTCCGTACGCTTTCCTCACTGAGTCGTTCGATAAGTTCACCTGAACTGCCGCTCTATACCGCATTTCATACATACTTTTGTTGCCTGCGTATTCTTTTCTCTCAGGATTCATATCAATATTTCCGCAGCCAATTCAAAGTTCAGAAGTTTCTACGTGATTTCTAGTTTCTAACTTTTTCCAGACCATCGCTATGGGTATTCATCTGTAGCATTACCATACCCCCTAATTCAGCGTATTACGTTGGTGCGAAAATAATGTTTGTTTTCAATCCCTCCATTCCAAACCGTATAACCTGTTTCAAAATCAAAATTGTTAATGGAGCTTGGAGCGATTCTAATCCTCAAATCTTTGGCAGTGAGAAAAATGCTCTCAACTGATCATTATGCTCAAATGGCGCCTTCTAGACTGAAGAAGGTCGGAGAGCAATTTCGGTACCCTTTCAACTTGAAGAAATCCTCTCGAAGGAAATCATCCAAATGCTCACAGAAGCGGCCGAGAGCTTACTAGCTACGATCTATTAGGTGTTAACATAAGTCCTTGCGCTTTTTTTCGAATGCACTTTTCTCTACCCACTTGTCATCTTTCAGGTACAAATCATACACATTTCGAAAGCGCTAATCTTCCTCAACAAGAAAGTTGCAAAAGTTTCTCGGTAGAATGACAGTTTGCTTGAGTTCTGAGCCTGAGAAGTGCAGCAATGAGTCAATGAAAAACAGCGCAACCGACAGCTACCTATTCTAGCATTCAGCTAGAGCTCGAAAGGCCATCAGAACTGGCCAAACGACCTGCGCTAAATGTGAAAGAGATGTTTCGCTTGAAATGACTGGACATCAGCGATATTCGAAGCTCAAAAGAAGACATATTTGGTCCTAATGGACCAACCACTTCCACCAGACAGATTTCTTTTCGAGAGGACCTGGGAAATGCTTCATGTGACTCGTATCGTCTAGATGGACACCATATGTACCTCTCAAAGCTACCAAATATCCGAGGTAATTCTACTGAAAGAATCCATCGCACGGGTCTAGTCGCCTTACCCCATCATAAGGTCGTACTTCACCCTAGCCAACATCGCCAAACTGGCCCTCCAACACTTCCACTGGTAATGTTCTTCCGCGCTTTCATTTTACAGAGCTTCCACGTTCGAACAATATCGGGTGCTTTCTGGTCCCTATTGAATACATGGAGAAAATGGTGTTTTCCCCGAATTGGCTTTTTCATTTTCATTTTCATTTTCATTTTCTAAAAATTAAGTATTTCAATAGTTCTGTGAAAACGCATGATGATAGGATTGTAGAGGAAGAAAAGAGCTGTCAGAAGGTATAAGACTTGTATTGCTACGAAAGAATGGCAATGGCGTGGAGAAAAGCGCAATTGAAAAAATAGCAAGGACTTATGTTAAGACCTAATATAAAGCAGAAATTCCTAATCTTATTGCTCCAGCCTGTACAGGTTTGCTGTGCGAATGGTGGCTGAAGGTAGTCTGCGAAAGGAGATGGTTCTCTCTAATGTTCATTTTCGAGCTCACACAGTGTAGTTTCGTTCATTCCATTTAAATCTTAGCAACATTTTTTCAGACCGGAAGATTCAGGGAGCTGCAACCGGCGCTTTTCGAAAATACTCTACAAAATAGATGAAAACTTTGTACTAGTTTATTTTTAATTGTTCATTTTTATCACTATTTTTGAATATTTTTTATTAAATATTTATAATTATAATTTTTTTGTTAAGTTTTTCCCGTCCGGGTCCCCAAAC
>JARK01000099.1:18084-31246 GCA_000688135.1 Ancylostoma ceylanicum | reverse complement strand
TTTGGGGACCCAGACGGAAAATAAAATTAATAAAAATATTAAATATAATAATAAATACATGATAAAAATTATTTAAAAAATAATAATAAAAATAAACAAATAAAAATAAACTAACACAAGATTTTTATTTATATTGTAAAGTAATTTCAAAAATTTGGCGACCCATTCTCGGGGGGGAGGGGGCGCCCCCCCCCCGCCCCCCCTGCGTCTGCCACTGACGGAGGGGGATCCAAACTGTGTCTGACACCCCATTGAAAGGATCTCGAAAAAATGACAGTCAACAAATGGTATGACCTTAAAGCACCTCTTACTTGGCAAATGTTAGAACCATACGATGGACAAGTAGCACTAATGTTCTCACGTCCGTAGTTAAGTCAACACAGTAGTACTGCTGGAATTTCAAGCGATTCGTACGTGTGAAAATTTGTGACAGTTGTCACAGTTTGAAAATATAATACTTCTAAATTTCCATACTTTTGGATTTAGAACTTTTCCGACCACATTATGGCGTGTCGTCACTATGTGCCCTAATATGTGAGAATTCAGGAAATATTCTGAATGACAGCACAACATGAGGATTAATCCCAGTGTCACAAGGTACTAAAGGATGAGATAGGTGTCACAGCTGTCACAAGCTGTAATTTTTGTGCCAACAATGGAAGGAGCGGAGCTCAGCTACATAAATTTGGAACAAGAATTGATGAGAAAGGAGGGTAGAACGGCCTTATATGTGCCTTCCGTTAATTATAAAAGTTAGGCAAATGAGGTTTCGTCGTTCGACTTATTTGGCTACTTTCACCACATACACTACACGGAGGAGGTCATGCGTAGGAACGTTTACACTAGCAGAAATTGATGATATGCCAGAACCAGATTCGTAAAAAAAAAAAACACGTGCAGTAGATTGCTTAGTCCTGAGCTCGTGGTTCCTCTATCGGGTCTTACAAGTGCTTCCACATGGTATCCTCGGCCTAGCGTGGAACTGCACCATTTTCCTATGCACGCAAGCAAAACAATATTTGTAGTACAACTCGTCGTTATTCACGTGCGTCATGTCCGCTTCGTCTTCAATATAGTAGGAAACTAGTCGCGCTCGGATACGTTTTGAAAGCAAATCCATGAAATTTCCACCGGGACAGCGCTGTTTTCCTTCATTTTATTTCCTCGTGCAAGCAACCTCATTAAAACAGCAGCAACGAGAAGAATGGCGTATTTCGGCATGCAAGGAGACTGAACAGCTAAACGAATGGCTCCTCCGAGAGTTGGTAACTATTTTCTGGATCTCAGCATAGTTTTTGGAAACGGAAAAGTCAAATTTTATCTCTACAATGAATTATATCTCTACAACTATATCTAAATTTTATCTCTACAATAAATTATAAATTATATAAATTATTTGTTAAAGAGGATATATTATTATAATTTCAGTGTAATTAGGTACCCCAGCTGTTATTCAAATAGCAGAAGTTATCAGGATGAGCTGGACATGCTCCGAATATGAGAACTTCGGAAATAGAATAATGCAGCTATTCAGTACATGCATTAGCAATGCGTGGACCACTTCAAACGTACTCAGAACTTTGTGCGTTGCACTACGTAATATATCATTTAGTTCGCGGAAATATGGACTTGTTAGTACAGTATATCTTCCTCCTATTCATGAAGTAAAGATGCGCCTGAGAAGTGGCGGCCATTTTCAAATAATTAGGTCATAGACGCAGGCCATATATAAGAAAGCATATTACAGTTTCGCCAACTCCTCACTTGCCTACAAGAACATGCATATAAATTTCCACTCCTGTCAGAGATGGAAGCTTCACGATCAATAATGTTCGAGGAAGACGCAATGTAGCGAACCTTCAACCTTCTCGAATGGACTGATCCAGTTTTATCTCAGATCACTGGACAATAGCGACAAGCATGGTTCTACCGGTTTCGCTAGTTGTGTTAGGCCTAAGCACCTGATACCGATGTGTTGCCCACCTTCTTCTAGGCACTCACGCACTGCTTATCGACTAGTCGGCCTGCGCGGTGTGAAAAGCAACTAATCTGAGCACCAGCACAAGCTCTGCCGCTTTCGCACCACGATGTTTTCCACGAGGAACGAAACCCGATAATCTCTCGGCGTGAGGTCGCATATGAGTGGCTATCAGGCAGGCAGAGATCCTCACTTATCAAAGGCAACATGATCTGGCAAGCCGCATGGCTGGATGGTGCTGCTAAAGCAGCACTGATCATCCTTTATAGTGAAACTATGCACTTCATAGCAGAAGTTACTTTCCACTGACCCGAAACAAGGATAACATGAGTGGTCAGCAACCACAGAAACAAATATAATAGAAAGTTGAAAGCCCTGCGATCATGCCGCTAACGTTAAATACACCGACCACTCAATATTCCCTGATAAGATTTTCTCCATGAATGAATGATTCCCACGAACGATAAAGAAAAATGCGTATTTACAGCGAGACATCAGGAGGAAAAGTTGAAAAATCAATAAACCGATTACATAGTACTACTCACGTATTTCCAGCCAAGCGTTGTCTTACAACACTGACAGTAGATATCGGCCACAGCATGCAGTCCTGTCAGCAAAACTCGCTCTTCGGCAGGACCAGTGCCAATATTTACGCTGAAAGAATCGACAAAATAATTTATGAAGTAGCAAATACTGGAATAATGGAACTAGAAGGCAACAAAATTCTAGAAATTGATTTTTCACAGAAACGAGAGAAGAGAGACAGAAAGTGAGAGTTAAGAGCAACTCCGGTACTATTGTACTTCAGCGGCCCGAACATCGAATCTAGACCCGAGAAAATAATTTATTCAAAAGCTTCTAATATCATGCTTGCTTTGCATGATGGTATCGATTTTATTGATTTCATAGAATTTTTTCAGTATTGGTCTTCCTATCCATGTGAAAACTTGCTCATAGAGGTTTCTGAATGTGCTGGTTACAAACAGTACGATAAGCATTTCTCAAAAAAAAAATGTCGATTTATTGACGAAAACCAGAGAGAAAATCCGAAACTGTGGAGGCAAATCTGGGGAAAACCAACGAAAATGAAGCTGCAGTGCGAAATCGCTATCATATTCGTTATCAGCAGTTACAAAAAGCCCTTTCTGCAAATTTTCGGAGAGATCTGGGAGATGAGTCTTTCGAGCCTGGAGTCGGTAGTGAGCCGCTGAACTATAATCTCAGACAGAAGTGCCGTGCGAGCGGGCCCCGGCAGAGCGGGTGGCAGCCATGTCGTGGCCCGCTCGCACGGTTATCGTGGTCCGCTCGCGTGGTTTTGCTGCCTGTAAGTGTTGTGGGGACCCGCTCGCGCAGGATTTTCCGTGCGGAAGGGCTGCGACAACACTTACAGACAGCAAAACCACGCGAGCGGACCACGATAACCGTGCGAGCGGACCACGGCATGGCTGCCACCCGCTCTACCGTGGCCCGCTCTCACGGCACTTCTGTCTGAGCTAGTACCCAACAGCTTCCCATTCCGACGCAGAAAGCTGTCAATGGCAGAATTCATTTCGCTACCTTACACGATTGTTTAGTCTACCACAATGCGCACACCACAATAGCGTGGTGGAAGAGATATAAAATGAAATATGTCTGATGACGTAAAAAAAACTTACACTGAGTTGAATAGATAGGCTTTACCTTGACTGCCTTGGAATGACTGAAAAATCTTAATCAGTTGAAGACTGCACATGTACAAAAAGGTGAAGAGAGTACCTTAGAAATAAGGTCATTATGACTGGCTAGGTTTGCACGACAATGCACACAACTATAGCATCGATCACCTTCGGGCAAATAGTGCTGAAATGATGATGTTCATTATTCTCGAACTTGCACAAAAAACCTTACCACCAGTCTAAACACAAACTTTTTATTTGATTTTCCTCGCTGAAAGATTTGAATGTGCACTTCCCACACAGGTGGCCTGCACATTGTGCAGGATTGCCGGATTCGAAGACCATACCGATCAAAACCGATCATTGATGACCCAAACTATGATAGAATCCATACACAAAAGGAAATGTATATTGAATGCGTGCGTCTATGTGATGAAGGATAGGGCTAGTCGCATCGCTGACGCAGCTCAGACGCACGCGCCCACGTCCTCGCGGAGGCCGCGCGTTCCTTTCATTGAGGATGTGCACGCCGCTTTGAGCGGCGTTCATGGAAAATCCCTCGCAAATGGGTGCGTGCGTCTGACTACTATAAATTGCCCTTAACGAGACAAAAAATCATGCGAAAAATCTAATTTTGGTATCCAACTCAACATGTACAGGCAACGAGCTTTCTGAATGTTCCAGTAAGATGAAACCGATCAATATCCGTAGCTTGAAGGCACTGTGTCAGCTCAGGGACAGTGCTCGAAAGTCCCAGATCAGTTGAACTTATTCGGGCTGTTGAGCACAAAGGTGCACTTTAAAGTTCAAAAAAAAAGTAAAATCCGGAAAACACGGCATCCTTCGGCCGACAATTTTAAAATTCTCGGCCAGTTGGACGAGAAACGAGGTGATACACTGCCTTTAGGTAACTGTAAGTATATAGATCGTGAAGAATACGGTTTTCGCGCTCGCAGTTCGTCTGCTTAGTTGATCCAAGTAATGAGAAGTTTTATCAAAGGGAAAGAATGGGTTTACCAATGAAAACTGTCAATAACTTCTCTAAGCAACATTCTATACTATTAATACGACTTCACAGTGGAACTCTTCTAGAACGGATCATCAGCTAATCTCCGAAACAGAAACTGGGACGCCAAAATTTGGGTGGGTGCTGCGATCAAGTCGCCTTGGAATGGTTGGCACATCCAAAACGAAACAGACTGTCACAGGGTGGTTCTCATTATTGGATACCTCTAAGTTAATGATGATCATTTGGCGTAAGCAGAAGAAGCAGAACGAATTAAAAAAAACAACTCGAAAGGGAAACAATCTCTAGTAAGTGGTGATCAACGAAAAGGATAGAGAGAGAGAAGAAGAAGAAGGGGAAAGAAAAAGAATCAAAGCCTGGGCGATAATGGATGCGCAAGAACGATGCACGAAGTTCCTCATCAACATGAAACAGTTACGGCGAGAACAAGTTGACTGATCGCATCTAAAACTTACTTGACTCAAAGCTTGTCGATAACTTGTGAACTGGTCTACAGTTGATTTTACAAGTTGTCGACAAGCAATAGGCCGACAACTTGGCGGCAAGAGAGGGCGAAAACAACTTTCTAAGCCTAGCAAGCCTCAGATTTGATCAGGGCTAGGATTCATGAACACATAACCGGGCTAGTAAACCAACTTTTACGTCCTGCGCCTCCTGCCATTACGTGTTCCATGCTATAACCAATCACTTAAGCCATTGTTGGTTCGCTTGGTTACAGCTTCATGAATCTCAGCCCAGCAAACTTGTTTCGGGTGCTCTCAGAAGTTACCCGCGAACAGGAAAGCCAACCAGAGTACAGACGAGCAGAGCTGCACCCAGCTGCGCATGTGTTAGGGACGCAGAGCCGGCTGCGCCGCTCGGTCTCGTGCGCGTAGTTCGCAAAGTTCGTCGTCTACGCTCAAGATAGCGAGGAGGGGGAAAATTCGACGATTCCTGTCCCTTCTGGACTTGGAACTACACGTCTCCACCACGCAGAGCGGAGAGTGGGGAGAAGCAGTGATGGATCAACATACCTGAAACGTCTTCGTCTTTTGCGTTTGATTGTCTTTATTCGACGATTCCAGCACTTTCATTCTAGGAAAGAACCAGTGTCGATATTTTGGAGCCAGGACTACACGGTAAACTGAAACAGCAACACTATAGGAGACACGTTGAGAATACAGCATGGTACGCAAGTCGTATGTGACGTCAAGCGGTTTCACAGAACAGATTACGATCTCGTGGGTGACATGATCTCGAGCACTGAAGTGTGGAAAGAAGAATGTTTCACAGTAAGTTCAGGAAAAGTGACTATGGGTTACGACAGTGCAACGCCTGAAGCTATTCCTCATCATGCAAACACACGGGCCAAGAATGAATTGCAATTTTATGATGAAGGCTACGCCAAGGCTCGTACAGGGGACGTCAATCACGATTGCCACTCCCGCGGACTGGTGCGCCGCAACATCTACGCGGCGTGGGCGAGGCAACACGCAACATCCACAGCGGTCGACCGCGCCGCGTGTATGTTGTGGCGCGCCAGTCCACGGGAGTGAGATCACAAGTTGAAGATCTCCACGGATGCTGCCTTTAAAGAATTGGAATGAGCTATTTTATAATTTATTTTACAATGATCTCGATCATGTTACATAGACCTCATATCCATGAACGCGTGTTTTTATCCATCCCACTAAACCCCGCATTCGAGAAGGAAAGCTTTCTTTAAAGGAGGTGCAGACGTTTGAAAAAAAGCCAGAAATTTAGAAAAGCTTTCGAGTGGTTCGAACTAACAAAAAAGTTCAAATAGGAACACGAGAAAAATCTACTAGGAGTGGGAAGTGCAATGAAAATCCTTGCATTCAGTGGAGGAAATCAATATTCGTGCGTCAGTTTTCTTAGAAACACGAGAAATTAGATGATTCCGCTCGTAAAAAAATATAATCTCACCGGAATTCGCACCCCTCCACAGGAAAGGAAACCGTTTTTTTTCACTAAGGACTGCAGAAGAAAAACGATGAATTAATTTCATTAAAAACCATCTGGTTCGATAAACCCAGGCTCACGGACAAGTGGGAATTACATGAGGCAAGGATCAGTTTTCCGGCAATCCAACAGGAGCAGCACGGTCACCTACTGGGGATGATCCTAATCCTCGCAGAATATCCAGGCTAATAAGCGCAGTATAAGCTGATACGAATTAAAAGCTCAGTGAAAACAACACAGTGAATTAGTGCATAAATATGCGCTCAGCGAGTACATGAGGTCGGTTGAGAAGACGGAGTTTGGAAGGCCGGAAGAAAAATGGCAATGGAAAGGAGGGGGGGGGGGGGAAGCATACATATTTTGACGTGCCGTGTTGCATACCACCTGTAGATGCAATATCTAGCCAACAATTCAAGCAATAATTCGAGGTAATTTCTTTCATTTAGCGCGGAAGCACCATGAAAAAGGAATAATTGGATGGAACATAATAAAATGCCTGAAAATTTGAACTTGAGAGGCTACACGCTAAAAGCTCTAGAAGCGACAGCTTATACTTGTTTAGTTAGCAGCAACAAAGATCTTGGATGGGAATAAGAATGTTCTGCAAATGTATAAAACCACGGATAGTGTTCTCCACGAAGGTCTGGCTGCACCAGATCGAGCTCTTCGCTTCGATACTAAATAGGTCACAAAAGCAGATTCTCAGTTCCGAGGGATTCACTAAAATCCATGCCCCTTCGAGCCCACATAAAAAACAAAAATTATACGAAGGAAATACAAAATACCGGTTGAGCAGACAAAACGGAAACAATTTTAGCACCTTTCTACAGCCTCCAGATCTCGACATATTTTACCACTTGGACAACCAATCCTTGACAGCAAAGCCAGTCCCTGCAGGCCAAATACGACCAGGAGAGACGTCAGCCACACGTTGCACTGTGTGCAGGCGGCACAGCACGAGCTGGCTGTGCGTGTGTATGGGGGCTAGTGAGAATCGAAGTGGAGGCGGAGCCTGAACCAGTGCCAATATTTACAGANTCCTTGACAGCAAAGCCAGTCCCTGCAGGCCAAATACGACCAGGAGAGACGTCAGCCACACGTTGCACTGTGTGCAGGCGGCACAGCACGAGCTGGCTGTGCGTGTGTATGGGGGCTAGTGAGAATCGAAGTGGAGGCGGAGCCTGACGCTCAGGGGCAGCGGCAGCGACGAGGACGAGGACGTCTCCGCCGGCCCGCCGAGACCCTGGGATAAGTGCGTGTGTACCTGCGGGACAACCCGCTCCGCTGCAGCAGTTGACATTAGAACTAGACCCACTCGATCAGCACCGACGACAGTCATGGAAGAGAAATTCGATGGTCGCCGGGATCACGAGGGGCGATGACAGCAAGCGGCGGCGTTGGACGTTGCTTAGCAATGAATAACAGAGGGGAGACTTTTGATTTACTTTGACTAACAGCTAATATATTCATTTAATCATTATTTCTTCTGCATTTTTGATACGTACTACTACATGGATTTGAAGGAAGGCATCCCTACATTTCCTAGACAATACTGTTACAGATTTTAAATTTTCTTTTGAAAGATAGCGAAGAGATCGTTCGGGGTAAGAGCATCCCCAGACTTTGCCACGACCGCCGGCGATCATCACATGGATAAAGTGAAGGATGAGACTCCAGACGAAGGAGCGATGAACTCCGTTTGGCAGTGATCCATAGCGATCCACGTGGCAATCGATATGCATCATTTCCACGATCCTTATCTCTTATATCGCCGGTTCATTTTGATTCATTTTGAACTGGCGAAGTCTGGGGATACTCTAAAAAAATACTCTAACTCTGGGCAAGATGCAACCGTTGCGCAAGGGCTCAGTAGACGTCCAGCAATGAGAAAACGCTACGCAACTGATTTTGGCGATTTCCTCAACCCGCTTTAAGTGGATAAGTAGCTGCCGGTAATTTGGTTACATCAACTATTTACTGTTAATTGTAATTAACCGAAAGGTAAAACAACAATGAAATGAATCGGATGGTTCGGAGGGATACCTCTGACTCTTTACACGAACGATGCAACGAATAGGAAAACACACCCGCATTTTGTCCTTTTATTCCGGACAATGTCCTGACGTTTCTGTTGGTTTAATCCGCACAGAAAGCAGTAATGTGCGTACGCAATAACAATTGAAGTTTTCTGTGAAAGTGAAGCTCAACCCTTGGACGAGCTCGTTTATGTGCTGCTTGTGGTGCCTTCTTAACACGTTCGCGACCGCGTGCACGACCGGTCGAGCACGCGGTGTCTGCCGCGTTGGACCACGTGCACGACCGGTCGTGCACTGTCCATTTAGGGTCATATCTTTGTGAAAAGTCCACAGCCAGCCAAGTCCTTCGTAGTAACGTAGTGACAGATACACCAGAGTGTCACATACGCAGTGGGCAAAGCAGACCTTCTCCCAAACTTTTTCTTTAGATTTTCGTACTAGAACAGCTAGAAGAACAATAAACTTTAATTATAATCCTAACAATGACAAATCAGTAGACAACAGAAATGGAAGAAACTTTCGAGAACTGCGAAAGAAAAAATAACTCTTACGAAAAGATCTTGCTTTTTGAAAGGGGAGGACCGCGTGGGACCAGGTGCACGACCGGTCGAGCACGGGTCCCAGTTGTGCAAAAGCGCGTGTGTCCCAAGTGGCGGCGCGGGCGAAGTCTGCGTTGTCGCGAACGTGTTAAAGCTCTTCAACTCCATTTCGAAAAACATGTACAGACACGAAGATTCTAGCAAACACAGTTTTTTTCCACTTCCTGACTGTTTTCCTCCTTCAAGTTATAGTTTTCTCAATTGCAGTCGGCTTCCATGAAGGATTGCACCCACCTAGCCGTTATACATTGGTATTCGAATTTTTCCTTTCGAATATTCGAATATTCGAATAATCGAATATTTTGATTTTTCGAATAATTCGAATATTCGAATAATCGAATATTTCAACGTTTCGAATAATTCGAATATTCGAATAACCGAATATTTCAACTTTTCGAATAATTCGAATATTCGAATAATCGAATTTTGGCGTTTTTCGAATTATTCGAATATTCGAACACCGGAAATTTCGAATTATTCGAATATTCGTTCGAAAATATTCGTTCGAATACCAATGTATACTAGCCGTCAATGTTTCGTTGTGTTGTCTCATCTGTATCATAAATGCCGTTAATAACCCTTTGCATTTTCAAAAGGACAATCTGAACTACACATTTGTGTGCGTCAGATGCGCATGCTCGGTTCTGAACATCTGCGGCGCAGCAATTGCGTGCGTCTCACCTGCTTGTGCCTCGGCTACGTCAGGAATGCATCTCAGTCTAACCTTCATTACATAGTCGAACGCCCGAGGCACACATTGAACACGCCGCTTCATGGTAGTTCTGGCATGCAAGCTCTAGGGAACAGCAAGGAATGTAGGGCGTTATACCTGGAGTAGGCGGCGCGCACGGGATCTATGATTGGCTGACTGCGCGGACTGACCATTCGTAGAGCTCAATCGCACCGCTCTATTCAGGTATAATGTTCCGCACCCAACAGCAATCCTAAAGAGAAGCTTCTCGAAGCCACAGTGCCTGTATGTTGTGTGACCGTTGATCAGGAAAAAACCTGACCATTTACGCCGCTTAAGTTCGGCTGATCGGCGTTTTTCTTTCTCCGGAGCTGTCCATTCAGAGATCTCAAGCAAGAATGGCAGCATCAAAAACAACTATGTAAATACAGTTTCGTGTGAGCCAAAGTTCCTCGAAACGAATAGATTACATGAGGCGCTGCGCCTTCAGCTTACGGCACGCAATTCTCTTCATTTTCTACTTTTTCCCAATCCAATCATTCCTCTCATTCGATTCCATCTCATAATTACGCCGAACGCCGCCTTCCGTCGACTAAATTATCGACACCGTTCACCCAGTCCATCACATTCCGCGTGCAATTACCCTCCTACATCGAACGACCACGGCCATGGAATGAGGGACGTCTTTTGTTGGAGTTCACGGTGTATTGACTTGCATTGCTATTACATTGGTGAACTGAGAATACGCGCATTTTTGCCAGGAATAGAAATTATTCTAGAAACGAAGACCTCACCTTCAACTCAAAACTTATTCACAGATAGTATCAGTGACACTTCCTGATATTCCAAGCAGGGAATACGAGACGCTCCCGGAGGAACTAGCCACACCATTTTACGAAACAGCGGTTCAGCCGATTCCTGCTCTTTGACCCTTCCTCCACCGAGGGAAGCTTTCCCAACCGGAACAACAATCTGACTGTAGTCAAACTGTGTCGTAAGGCGCATGAGGCAGAGATCCTCATCCTTTCTGCTCGGGTTTTTATGAGTAGTTTTCGCAATGTGCGGATTGGCTCCCTTATGGAGAAATTTTAGGTGTTGCTACGAGAACAGGACGACTGACTGCCTCGTCTACATGACCCAAATTATGTGCGCCGAGGTCCACTGTAATCGCCTAGACTTAGTTCTTCAAACCCAGGTCAAGCTATCCTGTCAAATTTCGCTGAAGACCACCTCATCTCTTCCACACGAGCGATCTTAGTTGAAGTGAGATTACGTCGTTCATCTTTGTTGATCCGCCGTGGTTTTCGCAAGTTTTCGAAGGAAATGAACTCCAACTGCGAGAAGATCACAAAAATGCTCAACTGTCACCTGCAGCTATGTCTACTGCCTCAAATTGTTGATGGCGAGTAAATAACGCACCAGTCTACTGTACTCTCATGGCGGGACCCATGAAATTTGATTAGAGTTATGTGCCCAGAAAACACAGAGATATGTATGTCAAACTCTCGAAAGCAAACATTTCCGTAGGTGGTGTCCTCGAACAAGCCGTTGGCGCTCTATCGTCAAACTCAATTTGTAATAACATCGTTAGGTGAAAGATTTTTTGACAATTTCATCTTCAAGCTTAATTTTTCACCTTCGCAGACATTCCTCAATAGGTGAGAATGAAAAAAGAACTCGAACGGAATTTCTCCTTCCACTCAATCTCTTTTTGCAAATTTTAGACATTCGTTGACATTCCGCATCTGTTCTATTGATTTGTTGCTCATACATATGTAGCAATTTTGAGAGAGGACAATCTCACCAAACTGACAAGTAAGTCCAACGTGAATTAAAGTTGGATAAATACATATAAATATGGAACTGCACCATTTTTGATCTCAAGCATTACGTAACAGTATCTCTTGAAATAGAAATTTATCAAATCTACAAGTTGAAAAATCCTTAAAACTACGCAGAAAATTGAAAAAAAAACGAAGGGATTGAGATTCAAACAGTGGTCCAACGACTCTGACTAAATCACGAAATGCATTAAAATAACCACTACTCAATAGAGATTCCGGGAAGAAAGGCAATGTTAAACGAGCTGAAGGATTTGATTAAGAATTTAATCAGAGAATTTGTCGACTAAGTATCGGTTGAACAAGGAAATAAATTAGTCAAATCACTGCATATAAAAACCTGAAATTTAGGCAAACGAAAGAAAAACAACAAGAAAGTTTGGCAATTTGTATTGAATCCACAAAACAATCGTCCATAGCAGTCCCTCCCGTACGACTCGTTCAATTTGATCCGCTTTCTTTCCTTTCTTTGTCTTCGAAGATTCGCAAACAGCATAAAATGAGACAAAACGTTTGAAGTGCAGTGTCATGAAAATTCTAGCCGTACGGCCATGTGCTCTTGCAAATCAGTAACATGCGAAGAGCAATAGTTCCAGGAACTGTACAGTGAAGAAGGTCCACAACGAAAAAATAACCAGCCGTTCTCTACCAGGTCTGGACGCCAGAAAAGTAAACAGCTGAGCACTGCAGCTGCACCCGCAAGGGGCGGGCAGGGTGGAGGGCTGGCATGGCGAATACGGAGGACTGGTGATAAGCACGCCGATATAACGGTATAAACATTGCCAAAGAGCATTTCAGGATTTCAGAAACTGCTACAGATATTAGCCATGTGAATAACGAGAGAACAGCCTCAGAAACACGACGACAACCAGTCAGCCAAACTTTTCACACAGCGCCTTTAAAAAGGGCATCGACAAGCGCGACTCTAGTTTGGTGTGTTTTTATGGTGGTTGTGTGCAGTTGCACTATGATCTCATGGCACTTGTCTGCAAATACGTACTTGTGTATCACACCAGTCTCTCCAAATGCCCTAGCCTGTATAACGAGGGACAAAAAGGAAACTGGTAATTTAGCGTTGCTGGTGCAGTAAGTGCAACCGAACACAGCCGCGATAAGAGCGTGTATCAGCGAAAACTGACAGCATTGATTAGTGATGGATGGCCAGAAAAACAAACACTGCTCTGGCCATCGGCCCTGCCGATGTGATTGCCGAATAAACATGGAGCCGAAAAAGATACGTCTATCATTAACTTTGTACCTTTAAATCTGAAATTCTAGAATGATTTCCAGCATTATTTAGTATCAAATTTGCAGTACGGTACATGGCTTAGCAGTGGCGAAAGTGGACGGGGGGGGGGGGGGGGGGGGGTTGG
>JARK01000099.1:0-17243 GCA_000688135.1 Ancylostoma ceylanicum | reverse complement strand
CCCAACCTCTCCATTCTCATCACTGATAAGGGCGCAGATGCTCGAGGAGTGAAAAACCTTTCTAGTTACACCTTGACTTGAACAAGGCACTTGTGACACTTAAAGGAGAACTACGGTGGGTTGAGGTATTCAGAAGAAACTCGGACGCACATCGAAGCTTTGGAACGCTTCTTAGCAACAGCCTAGCATGTGCACTGGGAAAGAACTGAGAAAGAAGACGAGCTGATGCAGATTGGGCATGTTTGCCTAACATTTCCACCAGAATATTTATGTTAAATTTCGTCCGAATAGCTTAATGCGTAGTTGAGTTATAGTGAGGGATTCTTCCCCCAACGGTAACTGATATCTTATTGACCGCTACCGTACATCACATCAACCAAAGGTAATAAATCATCTTCTCGAAAAAGGTGTATCAAAAAAAAGTCTCTGCACATATTATCACTTTTCCAACGAGCCGTCATTTGAAACACAACATCGAATGTGGAAAGTAAACACTTCAGCTGAAGCAGCGAAAGTGACGCTCTCAATTCTACGTATCACTCAGTAAATCAGCCACTGTTGTATTTTTTTGTGATACCGGAATAGTTTTTGCGAAGGGAGAGGGAGTAGCGCCGAACAACGCGTCCCTTTCCTTTGCTATCTCCAGGGAAACGTCGTTCTATTAAGGTCGAGGCATTGCACACCAACCATCCCATTCAATCCAGTAACGATTCGCCTAGATGCGATTTCGGCAACAGAGCGATGAACAAAGAGATACACCGAGAGTCAATTACAAAAAGGAATATTTGGAGGTCACCAAGTGAAGCTATAAAAAACCTGCGAAATGGACGTGTTGCTACGGCCCGACGTGCTCCAATTCTGGTAATTTGCTGAACCACGAGAATTATGATAAGCCGGAGAAGTGGAACCCGGCAAGAATCAGGTATGTTTATCCAAGTGACGCAGATTACACCTTATCCCTCGAACACCCTTGCAGAATGGCTGCATCGAAATGCGCGCCTTGAAAAATGCACATCGGCACCGCAAAGAGACGAAAACGAAAACCTTTGGAAATATTTTCTAAAAAATTACAGAAGATGAAATAGATGTTCGGCACTGTTGTACAGTAGATTAAACAAAGAATGTTAAGGATAGAGCTACAGATTGTTCAAAGGAAACTTAATGAAACCTATCAACTGTCAACAGAGATGAGAAAACCAGAATCACGTGGAAGAACCAGCATCGTCCTGAGAAAGAAGGCAAAAGCGGGAAAAAAGACCGAAGACGTGATGATGGATGTCGCGGAATGAAATAAGGACAACTACACAATCAGTGGAACAAAGACAACATCATCCGCGAAATAAAGTTGAACGGCTTACAATTTCAGCAGAAATTATTTTACTGAAGGGACTGGATGAATATTCCCATTTTGAGAATAGAATAATAATAATAAGATGACCTTTCTCGAGTACTTCTCCCACATTTTCTTCCACTTCTAGCATATGGTAGCAAGAAAAATTCTTAACGATTGCAGTGGTGAACCTAAGAGCCTTTGGGACGTTATTCTGTTGAACATTTGCAAACAAACAATGAACTATAGCCGAAGAAACTTGCTAATGCTGCGGAGCCAAGGCTGGGTGGAAATTGGTCACAGAATTTGTAGACGTCCGCTGCAGGTTCGCCAGAAGAGACGACGATAACTGGAGAGCTGGCTACAGCTGTGGATCGGGGGAAGTCATCTGCTAGGTTCCCGGTGCCAAATGGGACCGGTTCAACCTGCGGCAACAACATAACAAGTCGCAGTAGGCGCCGCACAGCCGGGCGATCACGAGTTGGTGCTGACTGCCCGCGGGCAGACTGGCGATAAGGTCAACGTGTCCCGGAGGCCGCGTGCGAGGGCCAGCGCGTGATCAGCTGCGTGTGTACGCGGGTGCGCTGTGTTGTGGTGCTGGCGCGGCGACGGACGGGGGATGCAGCGCCCTCCTCCCGGCCCCGCCGGCGTCGCTCGCACCCGCTCCGTCGATCAGCTGACTGCCGGCTGGCTCGCGCTCTCGCCCCCTTTCGCACTCCGTCGACTCGTGCACTTTCCTCACACTATTTCCGATTCTGTTTCTCTGCGCCTCACCCAGGAGACACAACATCTCCCGGTTTGGAAAACGATTCTCAGCGAGAATTTACCGCATGGAAAAGGGCACACGTGGGCTGCGGTTTCCGGCTTTTTAACGCTGCGTCTCTATTCCCTTCCGCAGCAACAATATCGTCAGTTATGCAAAACGCAGCATGCGTGCATTACTTGCATATCTATACCGTGGGAACGGGGTGAGTGGAAGGGAAATTCTGTTTTTTTTTTTTGGCAATCGGCATTAAAGAGGATATCGTTCGTAGAAATCTCGACCAGCTGGAATCTCCAGGTCTCCAAGAACAACCTCGCTCAACATCTTTGCTTCAGAAGTCAGAATGAAGAACGAGAAGATGGCAAAGAGGGCTTGACATGGATCTTGGGGCCAGGCTTCCAACGTCATCACTAGCGGCACTCGCGATCTGATCGAACGATTGCAGGACTAAAGTTGGCGTGTTTGAAGATGGTGCAACAATTTCCGGACGTATGTCACAGCCGAGAAAGAGATAGTGATATCACGGATTTAACGTACAAGAACAGTGGTCGTATAATCATATTATTCAAAAAAGATGAACTTTTATATCCGGGCAGATGTTGAATGTCCGTCTCCAGATTATAACAACCCGGGAAACAAAAGCGAGTTACCACAAAGATGGCAAACGTGCATGAATCTCTACCAAACATAGGCGTGGGTCGAGCATGGTTTTAATTCTCATGTCACTGATATAAAAAAACAAGAGGAATTCTACGTGACAGTGAGTAGGTGTGGCTCAAATAATGCCACTAAAAGAAGAAGAAATTTCAAGTTTTATTGACAAAATGGGCTGAAAACGGGAGTGACAACGAGAGATAGTAAGTGCAGTTGTAAGTGGTAGTGGTTCAAAATTCATGTAATTTTTTGCATGGTAACCAACAATTGTTCATGAAAAATGAGATGGGAAGAAAGATACAGATACAAGCCAGAAAAGAAATGAACAATGAACGAAAGGGGATTGTTCCCTGGAGAGTTGTTTCATCCCTTGCAAATCTCACTCTTTCGTTCAACATAAGAAGTTATCGTACCAATTTTCGTTATAGAAATTTGAAAATAACGCAAAAGGGGAGAGTATAATAAAGAGATGATTAATTAAACCCGCTGGAAATGAGAAGAAGGTTAGATATCAGGATAGTCGAAGGACTGCGAACCACTAGTGAAGGGGAACTGAGAACCGACGCATTTTCGGCGGTGTGCTCGGGCCGGCTGAGAGAAATCGAGGACACACCGAGAGATGTAGACGCAGACGAACAGACCACGAAAACTGTAGCCGGAGCAAATTTACACGCGCCCGCATCGTCGAGCCGAACGCATAAAACGCGTGGACGACGCCGCGGACGACGATGTCGTCGTGTGCACCACCGGCAAACACAAACAGCAATGTGTTTGTTGACTTCCGTCAGCATCGCTGTTAACCGTTTCGGAGAAGTCACGTACGACGGACGGGTCGGACCGGCTGATAGCGCCGAGCGACGTCGGCACGGCTGCACATCTGGTGCTGAACAAGCAATCAGCAAGATCGCCGCGAATCATGGATGCTGTCTACGCAGAAAACAGTGCAATACTGACACCGGAAATGAAAATAAACTATGATGCGACTATTAGAGTCAGTCAATCGGTCTCATTCACAAAAGTTACACGCGAAATGAAAACGAAAGCTTCAATTCTTCAAGGGCAGCATCAAAATCCGTCCTTTTGGATTGGTTGGAATTGAAGAAAAGGAACTAATTCCAACATTCTATTCTCTCATCTTCCAAGACTAAAAATTCATGGAAATACGCGTAATTTTAATTGGTGCAAGCATCAAAGTTTCTAGTTGCGAATGTATTTTTTTATTAATTTTCTACTCGTTTCTCATTTTGCCTTTTTTCTGAAAGGCTACACTGGCATCTACAGGGTGCGGCAAAAGTATTGTCCGCTTGAAATTGCTTTTCAAAACATCGGTAATCGGCAGAGATCAGACCAATTTTTTCCATATCATGTAGAAAACAATGTAGCAAACAAAATGAGACTATGCCCTTTGGATTTCGTCTCCATTCATGAAAGTGGCTTCCCGAAAACCAAGAGGAAGACGCAAGTGATGCGCCGCAGACATCGTCGTCGAATTGTTCTTCTAAATAACCCAACCACAAGCCCACACTGTAGTGAAGTGTAGTACATGTTTGCGTCTTCGAAGTGCCCATATGGTACCTTCGAACAATTTGAAATCGAAGCTGTAAGGTGGCCACTTCTTTGAAATGAAGGAGTCGAGGATCGCTTCTCATAGCAACACCCCTTGGCCCTCTTTACGTTGTAAGCTGGAGAAATATCTTGTCAGAAGAGAAACGGTCCACCATTAAACCAGTAATTGATGCGAGGGGCAATACGATTTTTCAGAATATCGCTTCGGTGGTAAAGTGGTGTTTCTAACGCTAGAGGCGACGAGGATGACATGGAACCCTCCTGCGCCGTTAACAAAAATAGAAGAAATAGTGAATTCGTCACAGGAACAGGAGGGACTGCTATGCTGGTTGTGAAGTGCGATACATGTACAATTTCTATCCACTGTTTCGATTCCATAAAAGCATCTTGGTAGAAGTCCTGGATCAAGCTAAAGATGACTACTTGCAGTGTGGCACTGAGACCTTCACTCGTTTTCCACTATGATGACTTATGAAAATAGGTATAAAACTGAAAAATGCATAGGTCTTTCGTCTTTAATGTTTACTTAAGATCCGACGCAACAGAATGGTTTCAATTTAACTTTTATCTAACTTCGATTTTCTATATATTTCATGTTTCATAAAAAGCGGACAATACTTTTGCCGCACCCTGTATAATGATGTATGGATAAAAAAAAAACAAATGAATACATGGAAATGGTATACATATATCACATTGATGATCCCTAACCCGAGACCCGATAATAGTCCTGCCTCTACGTACCAGCAGTGGGTGTGTATCATTATGAGGGAAAAGGGGGTTTAACCAGGCTACTTTGATTGGCGTATTCGGGTCTCCCGTCACGCCTACCTGTTCGACTCGTACGGCGCTAAGCACAAATAGACCATGATATGGGATTGACGCCGTTCGAGTTCAAACAGATGGGCGTGACTTGGGGCTCGAGTGCGCCAATCAGAGTCGCCTGGCTACGCCCCTTTTTCGCTCACCATGGTACATACCCACTAGCAGTAACTTTTCTCTAATGTCCGCGCAATTATCCAACGTATGGAATTATCAAGAATTATCCAAATGAATAATACATTTACGACACCATAAAATGTAGCATTGGTTAAGCATGTGGAATAAGCTCAATGTAGAAAACGCCATCACGATGCGGTCTTAAACGGATTTTAGCACAACACCGATCACAGAAGCGTGCTAATTCTGCTACGGGTGTAGCGAATGCGAGTGTTCTCTCGTACACAAGATCGGCTGAATGATAGGCTCAGCCACGAGGACCATCACCCGGTCACCCGAGTGGGGACTGACCGGTTCCTCTAGTCATGAAAAATGACCGCATGACTTGAGCATCTCCGTCTGTGTCGCCTTATGCAGGCTGTTTGTTGTGGAGGCTTGCGATATGTGCGGTTCTAGTCAGTGCGGGAACACGGCCGCTGAGCTGAGCGACGACGTCCCTGAAAAGGGCATGCAGAAATGCCAGATATCTGCAGCGGATAGTTAATTGACTCGGACCGCTGACGGATTGCCTCCGCTGAGATATCGCAGCACAGCACGCGACTGCACGCGGCGACGTCATGCATGACGCACTTAACAGTTGTCTGGATCGGGGTTTTCCCCAAATTTCACCGAGGCACCGTTGTAGGGGCTCAGTACTCGTGAGAGCTTTTGTCGGTAGACCTTTGCAAGTCATGTTTCTACTTCGGATTTGAATCTATCTTCGTAAGGTGTAGATTGGAAAATTAGTTACACCTGAAAGTGTGAGAGTCAGTGTGCACGCTGGATAAGTATAAGCGAGGAAAAATGTGATGTGCAACACCCTCTTATGAGGCTGTGCCTCACTTCTGTCTGATCTTCACTTCAAGCTAAGCCCCCTCAGCATGCATGTATGTGCACATGGAAGCCCATCGTTGGCGAGTGTAATCAAATCCACGTGAGCAAAGCGCACAATAACTCCGACTGTCCGCTATATTTAGCTGTGTGGACAGCATCACAAATACAGAATTGCGTGTCAGCGATCAACTTTTCGAGGGAAACTCGTTTTGGGGAGGTGTAGTGTTTACCACATGCGGAAGTGTAGTAGTTTGTGTGCGTGTGTGGAAGCGGGCAGCTGGCTTCTGGTCTTCAGCGACAAAGATAGGATTTATCCTTAGGAAGGTTGACTGCGAAGGAAGCATCCATAGATAGTGGAGGATAGTGGACAATTCTGTATTTGTCCACTATCTATGGATGCTGATGTCCACTATCACATCTATGTCGTCGAACAGCCAAAAATCGATTGACATAGGGTGAGTTTACGAAAACCTCAAGGTGCTGCACTTTGCTTACAGAATCCCTCATAGTCCTGGAGCCTAGTTCATCCGAATTGCTGCATGAAATCTGTGAGCGGGGATTGCTCTTCGATCCAACATCCTAGCAACTCTGCGTGAAATTCCAGCGCACTTCCATATGTGGTACCAAACGGATGGAAGTGCTTGTCTCAAGTAGCGCTTCAGAAATACAGGTGGGCCAGAGAAGCACAACGAATTTCCTTGCAAGCAACATCAAAAGTTGCGTATGTGGACAATTTCGGACAGCGATGTCGCGCAGAATTTTCACGAGCTAAATATAGCTCGACTGTAGTGGACACAACGTTTGTACACAGTGCACACCACCTGCATTTCATACATAGCGCCAATTTTCTGGATTGGGTTATGCCCACATGTAAAAACGCTCGAACGGCGCGAGGATCATTTGAAAGAGCAGCGATGCGGGATGAAATGAGCTGCACTGAGGACATGCTAGAAGCCTGCGTAGGCAGTGCAATTGCTCGGTGCTTGTCTTGCAACCACAAGTTTCCAATTTGTTCTCGGACTAACTTTGCCATGGGAACATCGTACCAAATTCCTATCGTTTCGATATTTATTTCGTGCCTACTTTCCAGGCAAAGAAAAAAAAACCGGGTGTGTATCACCGTGAGGGAAAACGAGGCGTAGTCTTCCTGCCCTTTACGATCATCTCGTCCCGGGCCCATTCAAATTTTGCATAGTCATGTATAGTGGAATCGCGCGCGAAGGAAACGAGTCAACCGTGATGGGCGGGAGGAGGATTTGAACTAACCAATCGCAAAACAGTACCACGCCCCGTTTTCCCTTACTATGATACACACCCAAAAACCGCCAGGTACCATTTTTGTCCTCGGTAGTATAGTGGTGAGTATCCGCGTCTGTCACTCAAACACCAGTGTGACACAAATCTAGTGTGCAGAAAAATGACACAAATCCATTGTGTGGAAAACGCTTGTGATAAAAAGCTGGTCAAGCCTACTGCAGTACTTCTATCTATACCGTCATCGAGACAAATTCGATTGAATATAATTGGCTGGAAGAAAGAAAAAGAAGTAAGCCAGCCTGGGCCGGAACAGACAGAGGTTTTGAGAATAAAGTTGTTAGAAATCTTGTTTTCATTTTAGCGAATGAAAAATTAACATGTGAGGAGTTACTCATTTTTTCCTAGTTATAGAGCACCAAGTCCTTCCCTTCGTCCGCCGATGCTGGCTAGCTGGGCACTAGCCACTTTGAAATAATCTATCCGATCCAAAAAGAAGTCCTAGGAGTGCAGGAATTCCTACCTCAAGACATGCGTATTATGAAGTTCGACTGCGAGATTCAACTCAGAGAAAAAAGCCTACGACCGATGTCCAATATGTTTAACCGTTGGAGGGAAAACAGAGCAGATATGTACCCATTACCACTAGTTTTTATCCACTTTGCTACCCAAAATCATCTATCCAGGAGCCATATTCAATATATTTATCCGTGGGAGGGAAAACATAGCGGGTATATATCCATCCCATTCGTTTTTATCCACTTTGCTATCCAATATAACTCATCCATCTACGTGCTCATTTCTTAGCGCAAGTGCGGTGTCTCGGCGAGAGTCAATACGAAATGAAGGAAAAGTAGATCATGGATCTTTATCATGTGGAAATCGACCTGATAAAGATAGCCTGCAGTGAAACGACTCTGATGTTAAATGGCAATACATTTTACGGGACTTCGTGTTTGGCAAGACAGTTTACGGGAGAGAATTTTGCTTGGCAATACATTTTACGGGAGAATGAGTGAAGAGCCTGTTTGGCGATACAAATGGCAAGACAATGTGTTTGGCGATACATTTTACGGGTGTTTGGCGATACAAATGGCAAGGTTTGTGTGGCAAGACAGTTTACGGGTGTTTGGCGATACAAATGGCAAGACAATGTGTTTGGCAAGACAGTTTACGGGACTTCTTGTTTGGCAATACATTTTACGGGACTTCTTGTTTGGCGATACATTTTACGGGTTAATATGTTCATTTCATTCTTAGCGGGTGATTCAATCATCATCGGTGTCGGCTCGGATGGCGCAGTTGGTAAGGCAGCGGACTCCCATTCTCAGAACCACGGTACGGTTCCCGGTGTTATCAGAATTTTTGCGCATTCAAGCTTGTTTGGCGATACGAAAGGCGAGGTTTGTTTGGCGATACATTTTACGGTACTCCTTGATTGGCGATACATTTTACGGGGTTTGTTTGGCGATACATTTTACGGGACTTCGTGTTTGGCAATACATTTGACGGGGTTCGTTTGCCTGGCTAGTTTGCAAGCTCGTCTGCGAGGTTGCCAAACAAACCTCGCCAAATGTATTGCCATTCAACATCAGAGGAGTGGATTTGCATATCCACGGATATGTTTTTATTGGATAGCAGATTCTCGAATCCACTGTAACATATCCGCTACAGCGTGTTTATCCGACTGGATAAAGTAATAGTATAGTAAGTGGATACGGGCCAGTAGTAGTATAGTAAGTGGATACGGGCCCATGTGTTCGTTTCTAGGCACAAATCAGGTGCCTCGCGGAAGACAATGATGGCTGGTTAAAATGTGGAAATCAACAGGGTAAAGACAACCTGCAGTGAATAAAAATCGCATATCCGCGGATATATTTCTATTGGATAGCAGATTTCTCAAACCATACTAACATATCCGCCAGAGTGCGTTTATCCGACTGGGCAAAGTATGGACAAGACACAATATATTGGATAGGGGACCAGATCAGGAGCCGTATCCAATATATTTGACCGTGGGAAGGAAAACACAGCGGGTATATATCCGTTCCTACTGGTTTTTATCCACTTTGCTATCCAATATAGCTCATCCATCCACGTGTTCATTTCTTGATGCAAGTGCGGTGTCTTGACGAGAGACAACACGAAGTGGAGATGGAGTAGATCATGGATCATTATCATGAGGAAATCGACCGGATAAAGATAACCTGCAGTGGAACGAGTGGATTTGCATATCCACGGATATGTTTTTATTGGATAGCAGATTCTCGAATCCACTGTAACTTATCCGCTAGAGCGTGTTTATCCGACTGGATAAAGTATTAGGTGCGTGCAAAAGGTGCGGGGCAGTTGCACCTGATTTTTCAAAACATCACAACTCTGCTCATTGTTAACGATTCTATTCCATTCAAGAACCGCTGGCATCTCTGTGATGTTGCCAATACGGCACAGAAAAGATTGTTTCAGAAGCCTGAAATTTGACGTGTTTATACTCGAAGGACTGGCACATATCGTTTTCGAGTAGGGTATGTTCATCAAAAGCTTTTCTGCGGATGTAACCTCGTAGAAGCTTGAGAAGGGAAATTTTTGCTGGAGACCGGCCCAGAGAGTAACACATGATAGGTTGGAATTTCGAACCGGAAATGGCTTATTTTTTATACTACAAGATGCTGGCACTCGTTATCCTGCAGCAGCAGCAGACAACGTAAGCTGGCCTGTTTTAGCCTTATGTTTGAGATTTTGCATTGGTTCATCCAGATAGAAACGTGTAATGACACGCAGTTACTATGCATTCGTTTGGGAAAAATTCGTTGTAGATGACTCAGGTTACACACCGAAAATGGACAAAGAAGTTTTTCGTAGGTCTAGGGATGGTTTGCCCACTTTTTGAAAAGGTCCACCGAGTCTGGATCCTTGGCCGACAACTTCCTATTGTCGTACATGACCCATTTTCCATAATCAATAAAAATTCATTTGGAAAACGGCTCGTTAGAATATCTGTAGATCAGATATTTCTAGACCCGCCAGTGTGGACGATGGTGTTCTATGCTCAGCTCACTCAAAATCCATTTACTCATCCTCTCCATTTTACCAATCCAATGCAAGCGGCTGACAATGGTTGGTTAATTTCCCCACAATGTCCTGCTCACTTTACATTGGGTCCGATCCAACCTGCTCCTTTCGGATGCCTTTGTGAAGCTTGGATTAGCCCCGCGCACACGAAGTATTTTCCAAGGTCTCAACTCCACTTGGATTTTTTAGGAACCCACGAGCCTCTGGCATTTTGAAGAGGATACTCTATGCAAACACAATATAGGTGGTATGGGTCCCCTCTTTTACAGATCTTCTAGATTTTATTTCATAAAGCAACATTTCACAAATTCACTGATTGCCCATAACTTTAGTTTTATACCTAAAACACGGCAGTGATACGACACAGATCCGAGCCAAATGTGACATGAGTAGCAGATGTGACAGGCTACCAGCACACGTGAAAACCATACTGGGATATCGCAATCACAAAGAGAAAAACGACGTTAAACGGTGAACTACCACCAACTGCCCCGGAACTTTTGCACGCACCTAATATATTGGATACGGGCCCAGAATTACATTCTCCAAGAAGACCCACTCCTCTCTCAGGGTTTAAGCTACAGAGATTGAATCCACCATTATGTCAGGGTTGAATTCGAATCTGCCACCTTGGGCTAATGAAAATCCATCATTAAGCAATTTCAAAAAACAAGAATTTCTAGAAATCTACTAATCTGTGTAAAATAGAGCATGCAGAGCCACAGCGGCTGCAAGTGTTAGCCGGAAAAAGTATTTATGAGCCACAAACCAGCGGTCAATATTGTTACACAGCAAGTCAGTCAGCAGCAGACCACTGAATGAATACTGGTTATCAGCGACGCCTGGGTAAAAAATAGTTTTTGACAACATCCGGTCAGAAAACCCCATCCACCCGGAGTGCTCACGTACTGATATGTAAATCAATGTGCAATAGCGTGGAAGAAGAAATCATCTCAAGTAATTTCGAAATAGCAACTAAAATCTGAGCACGCGGACCAAAAATGACTGCGCTTTCTCAGAAAACGGCCAGCTGTTGCCGACCCCAATTGTACTTCAACGATGCAGAAACTAATTGCGCAATGAGTAAAAGTAAGTTTAAAAAACAGAAAGAATAAATTAGTGGAAATTTGAAGCTTGAAATTCTGGGAAAAAAGCACTTACGTCTCTTTCGTTCCTGCTCAGGCAATCGCAAGATTTTTACCAAAAAACCGCAACCGAAATTGATATGAAACCCTCTTCAATGAGCCAAAATTGCTCCCTTTGCGAAAAGATGACACGAAAAATGAGATAGAAATAAAAGATAGTTAATGATTCGGGAACACTGTTCCCCTTCTTCTGCATTAGTTTCCATGGTTTTGTCGAAATTTGTGAGATCAGTACGTTCCCATTTCCAGTCTCAAGCCCGGATCCGTCATGCCGACCAGCCCATTTTGTAGACCCCGTCAGAGTCGGACTACAATCTCGACCAGCCGACTCCATCTCCGGTACACTTTCTTACTTTCAAATCCACAGTTTTTTTAAAAGTATTCCTTTCCTCAACATAGCCCCCGTAGCATTTTGCTCCTTCTGCAGATCATAACTTGTCCCACAGACAGCCATACCAGGGATCGATTTTTTGGAATTGAATAGCCAATAACAGTTGAGCTATTGAACGAATAATAGTTGAGCAGTGAGAGCGAAGAAGAGTGAGTATGTAAGAAGTAGATTCAAGATAGCACCTGAAGGCAAACGTGGACGTGGACATATCCAACGGTTGTGAAGGCTTGAGAATCACAGTTGACTTCAGAAAACACTAGGAAAAGAATAAGATAGCCTATGTTGCAGAGGTGCGTGTGTCGGAGCCGCACATACGCTGTGATCCATGAAACGCATCACTGCGCGAAACCAGGTTAGCAAACCAACTTTCACGTCTGCGTCTCTTAACACTACGCACTCTATAGGATAATCAATGATGCTGACCGTCGCTGGTCCAACCGGTGAACGTTTCATGGATCGGAGCGGTGGTCAAGTACGGAGATCACAAAGCATCGCCTGTATCTGTGCCAGTCTGGAATGCACAGAACAAGTCAGCGAATATGCAGAAATGTGACTTAGGCAGCTTCGCCTGCATTGTTCTCACTACATATCGCCCCGGGCCGTCAGCAGAACAGCGACTGAAAAGGGAAGCGCTATTCGCAGAAATTCTGCGATACTGCGTGAACGAATCACGCTGAACCAGCGCCGCAGAACGACGACACCATTCGCACAATGACTGGCTGCATGAACGAGACGCGGCGCTCTCAAGGTGGCGGCGTGTCTTTGAAGAAGGTGAACTCATACGATGAAATTATGCACAAAACCTAACGTTGAATGTACTCAACATTCACCATCACTCTTCGTATCGAATAGAAATCCAGTTCTGTACCGATTTATTGCCACAGTGCACTTGCGAAGTACCAATGTAGCCGGTTGCGACACCGCAAAAACGCTTTATCACCCGATCTAGTGACTAGGAACCGAACTCATCCAACGACAGCAAAGCATCCTTGAGAACGATAGCTTTCTCGCTTCGGTTTTTTTTTTCATTTGGGTGAACACGACAAGAACTCACATAATTCCTGCTTTTCAAAAGTTCCAATTCTCAATCCAGCTCCTGACAATGTGAACAACATGAACACAACTGCTTCAAAACTCCCTAACTCATGCGGTGCAGAACTCATGACGTCGAGAAAATCAACGACCGAAAAGAAGCTTGGATTTCTCATTGACGCCCAGAAATACGAGTATGGACTGTTTTGAGTTGACGCCAAAGATAGCAATACAGACTCAAGAGACGTGGTATAACAGGTAATTGTGCAGCTAAAGATTGTGGCACAGCTCTAAAACAATAGAAGGCCGGTAGAAGAAAACGTGAAAAAAGCCAAACATGTTTAAACAATGTGGGTTTGGTTCGTTTACTTGTTGCACTTTTGAATAAAAGACACTTTTCGATGACTAAGCATGCATAAACCCACTTCAGTACACTATAAATATTCGAACTTCATCCTCAAACTCGAGCGTAAGTTCTGGGGAGCTCCATTCATCCCGAAAATGGCTTCATTGTGAAAT
Organism: Ancylostoma ceylanicum; assembly: GCA_000688135.1. Taxonomy (NCBI): domain Eukaryota; kingdom Metazoa; phylum Nematoda; class Chromadorea; order Rhabditida; family Ancylostomatidae; genus Ancylostoma; species Ancylostoma ceylanicum. The sequence goes on along the minus strand of JARK01000099.1, from coordinate 3,705 downwards.
ATTCGTATAAACTAAGCATTATCTTCTCACTACTATAATATCGAAAGTGTACCAAATTCAAACTGTCGAAGTAGTGCTGCTGTGAGGTTTTTATGTGATAGCCTATTATCTGCCCTTTATTATAGTAGTGAGAAGATAATGCTTAGTTTATACGAATATTTCACAATGAAGCCATTTTCGGGATGAATGGAGCTCCCCAGAACTTACGCTCGAGTTTGAGGATGAAGTTCGAATATTTATAGTGTACTGAAGTGGGTTTATGCATGCTTAGTCATCGAAAAGTGTCTTTTATTCAAAAGTGCAACAAGTAAACGAACCAAACCCACATTGTTTAAACATGTTTGGCTTTTTTCACGTTTTCTTCTACCGGCCTTCTATTGTTTTAGAGCTGTGCCACAATCTTTAGCTGCACAATTACCTGTTATACCACGTCTCTTGAGTCTGTATTGCTATCTTTGGCGTCAACTCAAAACAGTCCATACTCGTATTTCTGGGCGTCAATGAGAAATCCAAGCTTCTTTTCGGTCGTTGATTTTCTCGACGTCATGAGTTCTGCACCGCATGAGTTAGGGANGGCTCCGTGGCGTTTCTCACCCTGACAGCCGGTTAATTAGAGGTGCGAGCCAAGTGTGAAGCGCCTTTGGTAGGTTTCTATCCAACCTGGCATACTCTACTAAAGCAAAGCTATGATGTTCTCTTATGAGTCCTCGATTAAATGCAGGAAAAGGAAGTAAAATTGGTAAGTGTTAAGTTAAAGTGGTAAGGTAAAATTATTAATAATTTGACAGAAAAGTACCACGGCAATATAAAAACAACCATTTTTCTTCAAAATCATCTCAAATTAGCTTGGGAACTTCCTCTGAGATCATGTAGTGAGATCTGGCACCAGCGCTGCCAAAGGCGCTTCACACTTGGCTAGCACCACTAATTAGCCGGCTGTCAGGGTGAGAAACGCAACGAGCCCCAATTGGCTCTTTGGGAGTTTTTAGAGCTTTTCTCACTATCGCTGTACCATTTTCCTGATTCCCTGGAAGACACATTGAAATTTCGAGGTTTCTAGAATTCTTCCAAGGACCGATCCATCAGCTGTTTTGACTACTAGCAGTAGTTTTACTCAAGTAGTAGTCATCTCAGTCCATTTTCGGAACTACTTCAACGTTTTTGATCTTCTCGTTTTGCCCCTAGGAAAGACTCGATTATAAAAATGCTTTCACAGATTAGCTGAACTCGTTCAAGATTCGAATCCCAGTGAAAGAAACTGCTAACTGAGCGAAACCCGTGAGAGATAAAAACGAGAAGTCATTTACACTCGTTATGTTGCACTTTGCTCAACTTCTCTAGCTGATATTCGCGCCATCCTTCTACCACTCTATGAGGAAAAAATTTTTCAAAGAAGAAATTCTGGCCAATTCTGAGGTGCAGCATCCTGCAGGACGAGCATTCATAGGACCAAAGACCCGGCTTATAGCGGCGCATTCTGTGCGCCCGAGACCCTTTTGACAGGACAGAAAACCCAACACAACCGAGAAAATGCCAACTACGCGCTCATTTACAGCGAAACGCATGGAAAACTGGGAAAACTCAACAATGACCCCGAAAAATGCCGAAATTCAGAATATAGCCCAGGAAAAGAAGCTTTGCTTGTGAGTAACTAGGATTTTCGCTTCAGAGTAACCCATGTCCGGCTGACACAATCGAATTCGTCCGGTCACAACAACTTCCGCCGTTCCTCCACGCAAACACAAGTAAACAGACACCAAATTCCAGCACATTCCTGCTGAATTAAGTTTTTATTCAGAACCGCAGCGATGACTTACGACCTTGCATCTCCCGTCTTTTCTACGCCTTCTCACGGCGGTTGAAAGCATGTCTGTCGAAATGATAAACAACAGCCCATGGGGTTGAGGAACGTATTCTACGGTTTGGCCGTTTTTGTCCAATGAAACGAGATGAAAGGTTCCTCATTCAGTACGTTTAAGCTCACATATGCATCCGTGACCATTTTTTTTTTTGCAGTCATACGAGAACAGCCAGCGCGGCACTGCACTTTCATTGATCTTTACGGGCGGGTGAATCCGGCGGTGAAGAAAAAGATAATGGAGAGCTGTGGAAAAAACGAGCAACGGGAGCTGGAAAACGTTTGGGGAAAGGGAGTGGAATTCACTACAAATTGAGAATCTATGGACAAGCAAGAAGTGAACACTGAATAGACAATACAGACACATAGCTATGGTAAGCTCCAAGTAACCCATAACAATGCTATCCAAGTGAATATGATGTATGTACAGTGTGTATATTTCGGGGTGGCGTGTGAACTCACCGCGTGCAATGACGCATGGTGTACTGCTGGCAGAGCTCCTGCAGACAACCAGGTGAGTATCGATTGCGAGCTTCGGCCATCGAGGGCGGTGCGTCCGCACGCCACCCCGAAATATACACATCATACTTATTTAAAGGCAGTGTCTCACCTCGTCTTGCGTGTTGGAGATAGGTATAAACAGATCCTCGATCTTCTTGCCACGCTGATTCCGAAAATTTATACAAGAGGTCACAAAACTGATGAAAACTCGGTTTTTGGGAGGGTCCAATGTGAAGTTCGCGGACCGCTTGGGCGGAGCGGTCCGTGGGTGTGCTGGCGGCCCGCTACGGCTTCAACGTTGGCCAACAAGTCTTGACGTGTCCAATCGATAAGATCAACGGCTTCACACCTCAATTCGGTTCAGCGAACTGTTACAAAACCCTTACTGAACCTGTAGTGAAAAACGAGTTCGAAGTCCGTTTTGAGGTATTTTCCGTATATCTTTGGAATCAGCGCGTCGAGGAGATCCACAATCTGCTGGTAGCTCAGACACGGAAACGAGGTGGGACACTGCCTTAAAGACTGGAAGTGCATTTAAAATTTCTTAAACATGTTACTTTGTAAATATTATACATCGTTTGACACTGTGAGCCGAGCATTGCGATTTCTACCATCGATGTGCAGCACTCGTTCGATGGGATTACCCGAAGATTCCCTATGAACGCGTCGAATCGCAGACACTTCCATCACCTTGGACTCATTACGCGTTTTCCAATAACCACCGAGTTCGCAGAAAACCACACAGCCTCCCCTATTCAAGACTATGACCTTTCTTTCTGCGAAATGGCAGCTGGCTCAACATAAAAACGCGTCATTAAACTTGCGAGTATGCGGCGGGCAGCTGCACTTTCGCCTGGTGTCATTGGACTTTTAAGGAAGGATGAGGCTGCCCTTTGCACCTCACCGCCGAAGGTCAACACGAATGATCGCAACTCTGCAAAAACGAGGGACTTTCAAATTAGAATGGTTTTTCCATGAGTCAGAAAAAAAGCTCTACACTAATAGTATGCAAAAGTTCTCTGTGAAGATAGTGCTTTGAGTTTTGGGAAAGTCCATCTAATCCTATAAATGATGATATTTTGCAGAAATTTGTTGTTTCAGTTGCTCTACTGTCGTCCTTGCAGCTGAAATTCGCTACTAGGAGATGAGCAAATAGACTAAGTTATTCTATCTCTTTGCTGAAACTTACCTAGCTAAATTGTAAGACTTCAAAAGGTAAAGTTGCAAAAGCAATATGTTATCTGTATATATAAAAATGAAAGTCTGTATGTATGTGTGTGTGTATGTGTGTGTGTGTGTGTGTGTGTATGTATGTTCCGAATAGAAATCGCGGAGAGTTAACCAAT
>JARK01000098.1:122509-138577 GCA_000688135.1 Ancylostoma ceylanicum | reverse complement strand
TGTGGTGTGAGAGAGATGCCACATGAAAGCAACGCGAGCGAAGCGAGCACGAAAAGGAGCCTGAGAGTCCGGCGTCAGCCGGACGATCAGGCTGGTAATAGTCTTGAAAACATCAAATACAGTTCATTCAACCGGGAGTCGATGTCGGTGGAAGGATCATGGACTGATTCGCGGTCATTTTCAATCAATATCAAGCATGTTTAGTAGTGCACAACCGCATCACTTGCCTCCAGTCCATGAACGCACCAATACCGACTCATTTCTGAATGCTCTATAAGTAATAGCAGTTATATAGAAAATGAAAATTATCTATTAGAATAAACTTGTGCAAGCTCTTCAATCATTTCATGAATTAATTTCGAAAATTCGGCGACAAATCCTTAGGGGGGGGGGGGGGTCCGCCCACTCCCTGCGTCCNATTTCTGAATGCTCTATAAGTAATAGCAGTTATATAGAAAATGAAAATTATCTATTAGAATAAACTTGTGCAAGCTCTTCAATCATTTCATGAATTAATTTCGAAAATTCGGCGACAAATCCTTAGGGGGGGGGGGGGCTCCGCCCACTCCCTGCGTCCGCCAGTACTCGTACGGTGCTGTGCTCAGTTTCTCTACGATTCTCAGGTGAATCGCAGATTATACTGACCTGTTTACGAAATTTCTGACAATATCGTTGTTGTGAGATCGAAATTCCAACTTGTGTGGGATACGACGCCAAGTTTCGTGTCGCCGATCCACAGATGAGGCTCAGCTGTTCTTCCGGCCTAGTCCTCTCCACCTAGGGCGTATACATGCCTCCAGAAGCGTACCGCCGGAAAGGAGAGGTAAAGAATTTCCATCCAACTGTGTTCCCATCCAGGATCTACCTGTTCCGCAGAGTGGTTGCCACGAGATGGTACATTTTTCATTAGGTACCGGAAGATGCTACTGGGGCCATGTATTGCTAAACAAGAAGTTCCGCCAAATGTATCACCAAACAAACCCTTCAAATGTGTTGTTAATGACAATTTCAACCCGTAAAATGTATTACCAAACACATTCTCTCGCCAACTGTATCAGCTACCATAGAAATGGCAATACAACACGAGTACTTGAAGTAACGAACTAACTTAACCTACTGGAATAGCTCGGTTCCCCCAGCATGGTCCTCCAATCGGTTACTAGTTGGAGCAAGCCGAAATGAGCAGAATTCGCTACTGACTGGAAGATACAGTCCCTTTCTCCAAAAGTTAGACGGTTTCCGTGACTGCAGAATCGCAGCGAGACCTGACCGAGAGGCGTGTAGAGAGCATCCAAGTGAGAGGGCCGAGAGTTGGTACGGAGAGTTGGTACGCCACGTTGAACTGAAATCACGCGGGAAAGTTTTCATAGGGAAAGAATGAACGGAGATCCTAATGACACCCCCCCCCCTGCTTAAGAAAAACCTCAGGTCCCGGGTTGAATGATGGAAGAAGAAAGCACGATTGTCGCTGGCAAAGTAATTCACAATGGGATCGTCAGAGGAACAAAGAACTCACGATATGTACTGCTGCGTTCGAGATTTTCCAATGACAAATTTATGCGGGTGGCCTCTTGTCCTGTCGTTATAATTTAACATCAAGCACTAATAAGGGAAATGCAATGGTCAGTACCATGTACTCCACACATCCATCTCTGTACTATTTTCAGGATACGAGTATGATGTTCGAGAGAGTTGGAGGGAAAGAGCGCCTCCAAAAACAGTCGCTCTGCTATCATTTGCAAATCTACATAAGATTTCTGGGCAGGGCGTTACGTGACGTGGTGCGGCGTCATTATTGGTTGGCAGGGTACTGTAGCATGCCTATGGAGTATCAAGCGGCGCTTATGGAGACAGCTCGCGTTGCATTCACAGAATTCCGAGCATAAATTAAGATCCCTGGAAAGCGTAGGAATTTAGGAGAGAGGTCCCTCATTAATTTTTATGAGTATTATATTTCACGTATAATACGATCTAGCCTTTCTTTCCTCCTTCCAAACTTTGGTATCGTTATCAGCATTTTCTTGATGCATTACCCCACTTGAGTAAAATATATACTTGGAGGTTTCCAATAAATAACAACATTATTTTTGCAATCAGCAGGAGAACCTTCGCTGCATTTCTAAGGAAAAGGAAATGCAAGGCACGCCAGATTGAACGAAAATCCGAAGGATGAGGGAGCCTATTTGACTGAAGTCAGTTAGTGTCGCTGCGGTCGTTACAAGTTAGAAGTTCCATCAGAAGGTCGAACATGAAGGTTGGTGTTTTCGCTAAACATGTAATTGATTGCAGTATTCTTCCGTCGCGAAGCCTCATATTGATTTTATAGGTATGTTAACGGTTTTCGAGACTTCAGTTTTAACCACTTTATTAGGCGAGCTTTCGGCGCTATAACGCCATTCTCAAGCCTACAAAAATACAACACATCATACGGATTAGGAGGAGATCGACAGACTGTAGGACAAGAACGCCTCACCCAACGGCCGCGTGCAAGCAAATGAGGGGGTGGTTGAACAGTGACCCCTTACGAGATCAACCTCAGTGCTTCCAAGCGCTCTTCTTTACTATTGATCTCTGGTGATCTTCTTCTTGTCTCCACTGCCTCCATCATCTTTCTTTCTAATGGATTGGCTAAGAAGCGGTGGAGAACCGTAACCTCGAAATCTGGTGGTCGTTCCTGTGTGTGGACGAGGGTTCGATGTCAAGAGAAACTGTTCGTGGGATATGAGCTCGGATTGTGAAGTGCTCTGCGGTGCTCATCAAGGCGCTGGTGAAGCGGCCACATAGTCTCACCGACATACTTTTGCCCACATCCCTGACAAGTTATCAAATATACAGTCCCTCTCAGTTCGCAAATATTCCTCGAGCCCTTGCAATATATACAATCCGCAGTTTCACACTTCTCCTCATATTGGCGTGACGATGTCAAGAGGTCTTTGAGATTCGGCGGCGGTTTGAAAATCAACCGAATCGGCAGGGATGATCTCTTGACAATCTTATTCACTTCCCTTGGTGCGGTCGTCTATAAAGGGTAATGCCATTGGTATCCCACCAGGTGGCGAGAATGGGTGCCATGTGGCAACGACGTTTTTGTTGTACCCGTTTTCTTCGAGCATCCTCTCCATGTCTTCATTGCATGAGTCGTGTGCTACACCACAAATTCTGTCTTCCTTTTGTCTGATGTTCCTCACAGCGTTCGCCTCCGTGTAAATTGGGTGTGCACTTCTGGAGTGAATGATGATGTTCTTTGAGGACAGTTTTCTGTACCAGCTGAACTCTTTCGACCCGTTTCGTATCCGCACTTTCGCGTTCAGGAAGGGGAGGAAACCGTTGACATCAGGCTCCTCCACAGTGAACCGGATGTTCGGATCCTGCGAATTCAAGTTGTCCAAAACATGTTGAAGGGCGCTAGGAGTTGAGCCGATAGCAAAAACGTCACCAATACACCTTCTATAGAAAATGAGTTCACTTGTGAGCGACATTCTCTCTATGCGATCCAAGTAGACGATGGCTAACAATGGAGCAAGTCGCAGACCCATGGCTAGACCTCTTCTTTGCATGGAGAACTTGTTATTGAACCTAATGACATTGCATGCAAGGGTAGCCAAGAGAAGTTGTTTAAGTTCGTTCCTTGCTAGTCCAAGAACATTCACGTCTGCCTAGTGTTCTTGAAACAGATCGAGTATCGCTCTGGTCGCACATTCGTTGTCAACGTTCGTATTTAATGAGACGGCATCGAAGCTGACGTAGCTGACTGAGTTCGGCATTTTACATCGTTCCACTGCTCCAATGAATTCTTCCACATATGTAATTGATTGGTAGTTGTGATGACGCACGTGGGCGACTGACGCTCCTAGCACATGACTCCGGAGTAAAGCACATAAAAATTAATAAAATTATGCATCACAGAGCGATTGATCGTGTTCACGCAGTTTACAGAATAATGTTGCGGAATTCCATCACAGGGTGGTCGAACTGAAGTGACAATGATTTTGAAGCATGTCTTCTGGTAAACACGCATTGCAGCTGAACATGGGAGTGGCAGATAGTGTTTGTCCATGACCTACAGGGGAAGATATATGTATAATATTGGTTAACCTCGCTGAAGTATCAGTATCATTTTTCGCGCATGGAAAACAACCAATCAGCTGTCGTCTATCGCTCCGGAAAGAAGCCGCTCCGAATTTTTAAGCAGCTGAAAATTAGAGGAGTTAGTCAGTTGGTCAGAGACAGGCATACCCAATTATCAAAAGATACCTTGAAGTTGTGTCTTCAAAGAAGCATTATAGAGGTGGCAAGAGGAGGAGTGTGCTAGTAGCAACCAACATCGGAACACTAAGGGAACTACTATAGAGAAATCCACGGCAAAGCTTAAAGGCACAGTCCCACCTCAGAATCGTTTTCGAGATTTCCGCACCAGATGAATCTCCAGCGAATGCTGATTAGAATGGTATAAGTGATCCCGTTCAAAACAACCAAAAACCTCTGTTTTCGATATTCGACTTTGAAGTAGCCATTGGGCGGAGTCGGGGGCGGGGCTTAGTCTCATTTCGATGAATTCACTCCTGGGAGCGCAGTTTCTGGGAATAATCTTACTCGTTGAAAGAGTTCCTCATCCACTTCCTATAGAATAGAAAATCTCAAGTGTTGACAGCAAGGGAGTAAATGGTACGGAAACCCTGCCATCTCGAGCAACAAGGCGGATTTACAGGTTCTTTGCACCCTATACTCCATTGCTGACAACACATAAAACGCAGTTTCTATTCTGTAGGAAGTAGATGAGGAACTCTTTCAATGAGTAAGATTATCCTCAGAAACTGCGCTCCCGGGAGTGAATTAATCGAAAGGAGGCTACGCCCCGCCCCCGACTCCGCCCAATGGCTCCTTCAAAGTCGAATATCGAAAACAGTAGAGCGTTGACCGAATCGAATAATATTCGAATAATTATTCGAATATTCGAATATTCGATTATTCGGAACATTCGAATATTCGAAAAAACTAAATATTCGAAATATTCGAATATTCGAATATTCGGCATGGGCGAAATATTCGGTTATTCGAATAATTCGAATATTCGATCACTTTTAATTATTCGATCATTCGAATATTCGAATATTCGATCGCTCTTGATTATTCGATTATTCGAGGTAGAGGCGCTCAAATATTCGAATAATGTAATAAGATGTCTCAGTGGCAGCTTTGCCCTTATAGCCATTCTCCAGTAATTTCTTCAACAAGCACCCAATTGAACGGCCGAGGCTCTGATGATCCAAATTTCCCGTTGGTTTTGCTCAGGAGGGACTATGTACTTTACGATGTGCAATATCACCTGCTGCCATCTACAAACCGCTACAATCTTGTGGCATTTCTGAAAAATTTCGTGAAAAAGCGCGTTTCTCCCCCACTCCAGGTGCTCAATTTAGCGAACAAACTCTCAGGAAAGGCAGAGAACTTCCCGAGGGATTCTCAGTCACCCTGTAGCCCCACTCTGGCCTTAGGGACCGGATTGACGGGGGCTTTTAACGCTTGAAAATTAATTTGCAAAGTTGTAAAGCCAGTATCTACGATACCACCCTTATTCAAAATTTTCCTCATAGGGCAATGGTTTTCAATGCAACGAAATCGAGCTCTTTTGGAAGTATGGCAAGATACCGCCAGATGTTGGAGTTTGTAGTTCCATCGATAGCTGTTTTCGTTCTATTTCGAAGGTAAAAAGACTGTCGATGGTGGTAACCGATGAGTGAGACGGCTAGCACCGTTATCCTTCCGTTGCACCCATCGTTGAGCGATATACTCACAGTATTTTGTTTGGAACATGGAGAATTGAAAGCAAAGGGAGCAACCAGAATTCACGCTTGGAGAACAGCCTCACATCGCTACGTTTTCCGTAGGCGTTTGATCTGTTTTTATAAGCAGCGAATCGTCCGAGAATATCTACGCATCGATGGAGGTCCTAGCCCTTTTCCGAAAAATTTACTGCAAGCTTCTCCACAATGCTTAATGAAACAGATGTGTCTTTGGCTTTTTTATTCTTTTAAGGTTTTTTTTCTTAGTTTTTCAAAATCAAATTTGGTTATTCGAAACATTCGAATATTCGAAGAAGTAGATTATTCGAATTATTCGAATAATCGAATATTCGATGTTTTCAAATTATTCGATTATTCGAATATTCGAATATTCGGCCTTTCCAGAATATTCGTTTATTCGAATATTCGAATATTCGAAAAAATATTTCGAATGCAACACTCTAGAAAACAGAGGTTTTTGGTGGTTTTGGGAGGAATCTGAGGTGGGACTGTGCCTTTAAGAACACTTTCAGAAGGCACTGGCGTTTTGAGAAACACTGTAAGGAGGGTTCTGAAAAAAGACCTAGGACGCACGTCGGTCGAACTGCAGAGAGTTCAAGAATCGTCGTCAGCTCATAAGGGAAACAGGCATACGAATTTCTGGTTTCCCGCTCAGGAGGGCCGCCAACGGTGAACTAAAGAAAAAGCATGGTTTTTTTCGATGAGAAGATTTTCACGGAGCAGCAGATTCTTGATCATCAGAATGACAGATTATGGTTGAAGGGTAAAAGCTTTATCAGTTTGAACCTGTCCAAGATCACTCGCAAGAAGGGCCCTCTCTCAATAATGGTCTGGTGTGCCGGAATCACTGAGTTATGCCGGATCCTGCGGGGTTTTCCGGATAAAGGTAACAAAATGAGCGCTGTAAAGTATGATACGATATCAGATGAATAATATGTAATCTCATTGTTACGGTTATACCTAGCCTTAGCACTGTTATTGTTTAAACTTACCTTGAAGTTCGTAGTTAGTTGTTTGCGTTCACATGCTATGATGCAATCGCTGTATCGTTACATTGCCTTCGCCGTGGGACCACTCTGGCGCCCTCACTCCCTCAATGTACTCTCTGCGCCACTTTCCCACGCTCACTGTCTGTACTCTCTTGGGATCTTGATCTCTAGTTGTGAGTAAGATCGTTATTCGACTATTCTGATCTACTGGAGTGCGGCTGCGTCCCACATTTTCTACTGAAGCTGAAGAAGATAATGAACCAGTGAGTAAATTCACTGTTTTATTCAGAGTGAGGGGACTAAATTCCCCTAGACAATCTGGACAGGTAGCGGACGCTACCTGCACAGCGTTGAGTTGTATGGACCTTCAGTTCTGGAAGCACACCTGAGAGCTTGGGTCGGAAAGCATTTTGGTAATGCAAGGTGGATATTTAAAACAAGATTCCGCTCTCTGTTACATTCAAATGAAGACTATGCTGCTGTTCATGTGATAGAGACGTAATCAAACCGATTTTTTGGTGAATTCGATCAACTAATTTTGTCGTCTTGTTTGAGCAATAAAGGAAGCACAGCAATAACATTATGGTGGAAATAATAGGCAAACATGTGACCAATCTGTATCGACTCTTGCTTAGTCCCAGTAGTTAAGAATTATGATGCTGGCCAAATTCCATGAAAGACGGGAAGATTGAGGTTTGAGCTCAATAATCAACGTCAATTGAGTCTGTGCCGATGCTAGGATGCCTTCGGAATTCGCTAATAGAGTTCTGGTAAATACTCAAATTTGGGGGTGATAGTTCAATCCGGAAGCGAGTTATAGCAAAAGACTCCCTAGTCAATATGGCTCTGATCATTGTTGACCGCCACTGTACGTAGGAATGATCCGTAAACGTCCGCTGACGCTCGCTTCATGCAACCACAACCAATGATGCAGATCTCCTCTTTTTTCGGTTGATGTAACGCATTCGACCGTGAGTTTTTCTTGTCATTCTATCGGCATGAATGATTGTTTGTACGTTTCGTACTAGCTCTGATAACTGTGCAGCACGAACGCAGCCGGAACGGCGTAATGGTTTGAGTAGAAACGCTAGCAGCAGTGGTTCCCACTTGTCGCCACCGCTAAGCAACTGTCGTTAAAGAGGAGGATGGCAGCAACTGAAGATCGTTGCTGCTAGCGCTTCTATGCGAACCATTACGCTCTGGTTGCGTTCGAGCTGCACAATTATCAGAGATAGGTTAGTCTACTCCGTTGCCAGTCCCTACGCACTGCAGTAGGCAAATGTACGGTTCGTTCTCTGTAGCCTGCTACACATTCAACAACACCAGACTGGAAAATGGCAGCAGCACTGTAAGTGCAAGGAGCGCTTCGAAAATCAAAACTATGGTGGCAGCGGTGTTGAAGTAAAAAAGTAGAAAAACGCGTTCCACCTCCGCAAAAGCTATTGTATGTTTTTCAATCAATATATCCACCATTGTGTTAATGAATTTTATTAGGTGAAAAACGAAAACTGTACAAAGGGTAATAAATGTGTGGACGTTAAGCTTGCGTCAAACTCGAGTAGGATAAAAGAGGGGGCGGAGTCATTAATCCACATTTTGCAGTTTCCAGCTCTGGAAATGTGGCCTCGCGCACTGGTAAGTCATTTGAATTTTATAAAAGAAATACGATCGCAGAACATTTGCTGTGCAGTCAGCTGAGCATGGTTTTCTCGAAGCGGCTAGTCGCTGGGTGATAATCAATAAATAAATCATAAATTAATGATTAAAATCAAATTAAGTGAAAAACTGCCAATCTTTGAACGAGTAATAGAAGCGTGTACATTGGGCTAGGCACAACCAACACACCTACAAGAATTCCCACAAAAATTGATTATACAGTGCGTATCATAATTGCAGACGCACCCCCAAAATGGCGATATCTCAGTTTCAAGCTGACTTTCGAACGAGGCTTTTGAAACCATTGAACTCACCGCCGAAGAAAACCCAATCCACGAAATTTCACTCACAAGCGTTGTGGAAAAGGATGTATTCGGGAATTGGGCTCCACTTGGACCGTATCATAATTATAGACGCACCCTCAATAAAAATTATAAATATCACTTTCCTTGAAGGAAAATCCTCGTCTTAATAGTGTAGTCAAAAGTGCCAAGTGTCTACTATGTGAGGACTGAATTCCATTCGGATCTCAACTGTTGAGAGCTGAGCAACTTCAGATATCCACTGTGCATGCTGCTGGTCTCAGCAGCCATAGGAGACCTGACCAGTTTTGCCGTTTTTCAAGCGCAGTTGGTAAATTTGCAATTCATAGATCCTGATCCAAAATGCTAGAAATGCGCATGTGGGAGGACAGGCAGGTATTTCCTGCCGAGTGGCGTTACGAAAGTTTCATGACTGCATGACATCTTGGGACATTTCAAACCAGTGTGTCGAATTTCATTTCAAAACACATGGTCTGTAGTGGAAAAAATGCAGCGGCACCGTAGTGCTAATCTATCTGTGATACATTCTTCATGTTACCTCGACAAGCCATACGGCCTCAGTTTTCTAGGAACAACGTGGAGACCTAGTGGTCGGTTTCACCTACCAATTTTAGTGAGCCTCATAGCTGTCGATTTTGTGTTTATTGGACTGGTTTCGATAGATGTAACTTCAAATCGGATTGTTCAAGCGGAAGCAGGTACCACTGAAGAGAGTTTAAGCAAAAATTGAACTACATCAGAAGGTGCATTTTCTAAACTCATATCTCTATGGTTGAGGGCGGCTTCAACCAAAACAGTTTCATCAACATCGCCCTATTTTTCACTCGTAAGAAGTCAGCGATCTTCCGCAACATGTTCTGGAATCACCTCTTGCCTTTTAATGACGATTACGGTACGGTGATCCTTCCCTTCCTAAAGGGAGATTGCTGCTGTCCAGCTTAAAACCCCAGTAGAAGTGTGTTGCCAAGAGCATAGCTGAACCATTTTGTGTTTATTAGACCGAAAGAGTGATAAAATATTGCAAATTTACCAACTGCGCTTGAAAAACGGCAGAACTGGTCGGATCTCCCATGGCTGCTGAGACCAGCAGCATGCACGGTGGATATCTGAAGCTGCTCAGCTCCCAGCAGTTGAAATCCGAGTGGAATTCAGTGCCCATATAGTGGACACTTGGCACTTTTGACTACACTGTTAAGACGGGGATTTTACTCTAGGAAAGTGGTATTTATAATTTTTATTGAGGTGCGTCTATAATTATGATACGATCCAAGTGAAGCCCAATTCCCGAATACAGCCTTTTCCGCAACGCTTATGAATGAAATTTCGTAGATTCGGTTTTCTTAGGCAGTGAGTTCAATGGTTTCAATAGCTTCTCTCGAAAGTCAGCTTGAAACTGAGATATCACCATTTTGGGAGTGCGTCTATAATTATGATGCGCACTGTATGTATACAACTTCTCATATTGTTAATTCTGAAAACTGGAAATTTTCTGCACCGAAGAGGATGCATCGGAAAACGCGCATTATTTTTTCATTACCAACCTAATAATAGTCGTAATAGTCGTACAGTGTTTACAAGAAGCGTTCGAAAAATACTTAAAATTGTCGTACGCTCGACAAATGGTCCTGACCTCCCCGCCCCCGAAGAAACATGGTAAAACCCGTATAAATCATTTGCGTTGTAAACAACTTTAGGCTGATTTTTAAAACGATCCTAGCGCTTGTTAGTTCTTTTTCTTCTGCAAATTTGAAGTCAATCCATGGAGNTCAAAACAGCTTCATCAACATCGCCCTATTTTTCACTCGTAAGAAGTCAGCAATCTTCCGCATCATGTTCTGGAATCACCTCTTGCCTTTTACTGTCGATAACGGTACGGTGATCCTTCCCTTCCTAAACGGACATTGCTGCTGTCCAGCTTAAAACCCCAGTAGAAGTGTGTTACCAAGAGCACAGCTGAACCATTTTGTGTTTATTAGACCTAAGAGTGATAAAATATTGCAAGTTTACCAACTGCGCTTGAAAAACGGCAGAACTGGTAGGATTTCCCATGGCTGCTGAGACCAGCAGTGATAAAATGTTGAAAATTTACCAACTGCGCTTGAAAAACGGCAGAACTGGTAGGATCTCCCATAGCTGCTGAGACCAGCAGCATGCACAGTGGATATCTGAAGCTGCTCAGCTCCCAACAGTTGAGATCCGAGTGGAATTCAGTGCCTATATAATGGACACTTGGCACTTTTGACTACACTGTTAAGACGGGGATTTAACTCTAGGAAAGTGGTATTTATAATTTTATTGAGGGTGCGTCTATAATTACGATACGATCCAAGTGAAGCCCAATTCCCGAATACAGGCTTTTCCGCAACGCTTGTGAATGAAATTTCGTAGATTGGGTTTTCTTAGGCGGTGAGTTCAATGGTTTCAAAAGCTTCACTCGGAAGTCAGCTTGAAACTGAGATATCACCATTTTTGGGGTGCGTCTATAATTATGATGCACACTGTATAGTTTGATATAGAAAGAAAACTAAACTTCACTCCCAATACTTTTAAGTTTTGTTCAAATTCGTTTTTTTTCAATGGTTGATTTGGTAAATATCTACACTTGCTAGCTAGATGAAACCATTAACGGAATCGGCATCGTCTGATCAATACTGGATACTATATTTAGTTGACGGGTCTGGTGGTTTGGCTGTTCTTCTATGACGTGGAAAGTTACGAAGTTCCGGAGAGTGAGTTCTCTTCTTATAATTAGTATGAAATAACAGCCGTACTGCTTCCACAAACATGTCTCTCATTTTAATGCTGTGGAAATCCACTCACATTCAAGATTATAAAGCCGTAACAAGCCGATTTCAGACTTTGGTTGCAAGAATTCATTGATTTCTGATGAGTGGAGGAGGTCTGTTCTGAATTTCCACAACAATATGCGGAGAAACCTTGCGGAGGGAAATGTCAAAACCATGAACAACTCAGTCGCACCCATGGCCTTGAACATGAACGAATTGGTTCGCTAATTTCTTCTCTCTCAGTGAGGCAGCGCTCTGTAGGTTATTGTCAGCTCATCTGCATGTTCAGCTTTGGGATTGCGATATAGAGAAGTATGCCAGCGACATCATGTGTGGTGCAGCTCCAGTTAAAAACTACTATAATATTACGGCAACGTCTGTGATTTTCTAGTTACAAGAGACTGCATCTGGAAATCAGAATATTTAGCCTGAAAAACAAAAAGGATTGCGATATTGCGGGACAAACCAAAACACAACTGAAAAAATGGTGGGACGAATGTACTGCAATTGATCTCACACAAAGTGTGAAATACACTGCGGAAGCCAAGAAGAATGCTCCAACGTTTTCACATGTGAGTCCCACCAAAGTCCCACCAGCGCGAAAACTAGTTTGTAGCCGTATCATTTACAAATAGATGGCATACCGAGCCAAAGCGCCGCTTCGCGGCGCTTTGTCTCGGACCCGTGTGCCACGTTACTTTTGGGCCAGCTCAACTCCAAAAAATTANCATTGATTTCTCGCAATTTTCGCCCACGGGTCGCTGGGGACATGTCTACTAGGGTTATCCAATACGCTGAACACGAATATGGTAACCATTTTGTACCAAGTATTGATTTATCGATTTTATTGATTTTTCGCAATTTTCGCCCACGGGTCGCTGGGGACATGTCTACTGGGGTTATCCAATACGCTGAACACGAATATGGTAACCATTTTGTACCAAGTATTGATTTATCGATTTTATTGATTTTTCGCAATTTTCGCCCACGGGTCGCTGGGGACATGTCTACTGGGGTTATCNTCAAATTACTTCCCTATGTAATTGACTGGATTTCTAGGCAAATATCGCGGGCGATTTAGTTTAATCTGCCACTAATGTCAAAGTAAGTACGTTCGCATCTGTTCTGAAATTTGTCATTGGTTTTTCCATCTTTCATTAGTCCAAATATATGTGCGGGGGCTGTTCCAAAAGTTTCCGCAATGACAATGGGAATAAAGAAAAATCGGATGTGGTCAATATCTTATTTCTTACACCAATTTTCTTGGAGCTTGACACACGTGGTCTGTGTTTCAATCTCTACCTACAGTGAATTCTTTTTTTGGAATTTGCATTTACCCAGATTCGGTTCTGCACAACAGAATGTGGTCCACAATTCTTTCTTCTGGCGAGTTCCAAAACACATGAACAGATTGCCTCCATCCCTACTCGCGGTGAAGAATTCAGCGAAATTCAAGACGAAGGCACAAAATATTGATCTTCTTGAATTACTAAAAATTGATGACATCATTGATTAGCAGCATGTAACGTTGTATGGTTTAGTTTCTCTGCACCTATACATTTGTAAATGCGCTCTCTTGAGAACTTTTATAAAATTACGGACCTTCATCAATGACGACCTCTAACATGGTACCAGTTTGGAATACCGTTAACTCCTCTACCTCCATCATCTGAGCTGTGCTTTATCACACATATAGATTCGTCGGCTACCCGGTTCCGCGGGGTCACAGCCAGCATACCGCGTTCCGAAGCTCCGGCATGCTCTGACGGCTGTTGCCCAAAGGCCCGTGGCTGGCTGGTGCGGATATATCTGACGTTCTAAAACTGAACCAGCTAGAGTGAGCAAGGCTTTCCAGTTTTGAAAGCTTCTTCTTACAGCTGACGAATAAATTTACGACAACTGGATCCCATACAACTGCAAACATGAGGTCGCATAGCTGACTATAGAGGTGCAGGGGAATTCTCTTATAATCGATTTCTCTTTGCATATCCAAGAGTAGTTACTTCTGTCTTGAGTTTGATCCTGCCATTCACATCGTTATCTCCGTCATCCTAGCTCATCACTTTCGATGATTAAAATTAAAAAAAATTCCTCAAGAGTACTCGGAATAATCACACGTTTTTTTCAGTGGTTACTTATGCATTCGCGCAGAACTTCAAAAAATATTGAAAAATATTCACTTCTAGCGAGATTCTCATCCATTCCATGAAACTTTTAGAGACAGGTGCCGTCCCCATTCCACCTCAGTGAGCGGTACTTTTCTTCTTCAGAATCATTGCTTCGTGTCTAACCTACTGTTTTCCTCGTGTTCTTGTGACCTGAATGTAGCGCATTATCCATTCATCAACGTGAACCACAATTTTGGATTGACATCTAATGCATCCTTTCAAAATACTATAATTGGCGGACTCTCATGTTGGATAGCATTTTCTTTCGGGAATGAGCGGTGTTCGGGCAGTGTTTATTGTTTCCTCGTGTGCTGCTACGGGTGCTGTTCAAAACCCAGAAACAACGGGTAGAAAACGAAGGTGATGATTATTCAAAATCAGCACCCAAGTCTGGTTTACTTGCGGTTTTCTCCTACAACTGGAAGAATTATTAACCATCTAAATTTCACATCTGTCTGCAACTGAGCGCAGCTGAAGTTGCATATGTTGATCCACTTGTCAAAAGCAGCGTCGTGGTCATATCGAGTAGAGATTAACAGTCAATTCATGTGAAGGACTCGCGAGCACAACCGCGTATAAGTTTTTGAAGAAGAATAACTATTTGGTAGTCATTCCGGAAACTTTTCAAACCGCCCTCGTATCTCGATGATTCAGCTATCAAACGATTCTTACCTTTGTGCCGGAAAGAACATTACTTGTGGTGGGAGACATATTACGAATTACAACAGCTTCAGTCACAGTCGGATCAGAAGAGCTACAGCGAAAAATAAAGCTTTTATTACTGGGTTTTCGGAACCACTTATTTTCTAAGTGTCCCGTGAAGACTGACCCTACATTTACGATTGCAAGCCAATCGGCTTCTCCCATGTAAGCTTAGGGTACTTCATCTGTTGGTCTAACAATTCAAAACATTTACCCATTTATTATTGAATGGAACAAGCACGTCTCTTTTCTTTTTCTTCAGCTCCTTAGTGTTTGTCACGCTCTGTCGCGGGGTCCGCTGTTTGATTTCTTCTGCGCCTGCAGGTCTATTTTTACTCTGCAGGTCTATTTTTACCGCGCAGGTCTATTTTTACCCTGCAGGTCTGTTTTTACTCTGTTTTTCAAGCGCAGTTGGTAAATTTGCAATACATAGATCCTGATCCAAAATGCAAGAAATGAGCATGTGGGAGGACAGGCAGGTATTTCCTGCCGAGTGGCGTTACGAAAGTTTCATGACTGCATGACATCTTGGGACATTTCAACCAGTGTATCGAATTTCATTTCAAAACACATGGTCTGTAGTGGAAAAAATGCAGCTGCACCGTAGTGCTAATCTATCTGTGATACATTCTTCATGTTACCTCGACAAGCCATACGGCCTCAGTTTTCTAGGAACAACGTGGAGACCTAGTGGTCGGTTTTACATACCAATTTTAGTGGGCCTCATAGCTGTCGATTTCGTGTTTATTGGGCTGGTTTCGATAAATGTAACCTCAATTCGGATTGTTCAAGCGGAAGCAGGTACTACTGAAGGGAGTTTAAGCAAAAATTGAACTACATCAGAAGGTGCATTTTCTAAACTCATATCTCTATGGTTGAGGGCGGCTTCAACCAAAACAGTTTCATCAACATCGCCCTATTTTTCACTCGTAAGAAGTCAGCGATCTTCCGCAACATGTTCTGGAATCACCTCTTGCCTTTTAATGACGATTACGGTACGGTGATCCTTCCCTTCCTAAAGGGAGATTGCTGCTGTCCAGCTTAAAACCCCAGTAGAAGTGTGTTGCCAAGAGCATAGCTGAACCATTTTGTGTTTATTAGACCGAAAGAGTGATAAAATATTGCAAATTTACCAACTGCGCTTGAAAAACGGCAGAACTGGTCGGATCTCCCATGGCTGCTGAGACCAGCAGCATGCACGGTGGATATCTGAAGCTGCTCAGCTCCCAGCAGTTGAAATCCGAGTGGAATTCAGTGCCCATATAGTGGACACTTGGCACTTTTGACTACACTGTTAAGACGGGGATTTTACTCTAGGAAAGTGGTATTTATAATTTTTATTGAGGTGCGTCTATAATTATGATACGATCCAAGTGAAGCCCAATTCCCGAATACAGCCTTTTCCGCAACGCTTATGAATGAAATTTCGTAGATTCGGTTTTCTTAGGCAGTGAGTTCAATGGTTTCAATAGCTTCTCTCGAAAGTCAGCTTGAAACTGAGATATCACCATTTTGGGAGTGCGTCTATAATTATGATGCGCACTGTATGTATACAACTTCTCATATTGTTAATTCTGAAAACTGGAAATTTTCTGCACCGAAGAGGATGCATCGGAAAACGCGCATTATTTTTTCATTAC
>JARK01000098.1:94311-122036 GCA_000688135.1 Ancylostoma ceylanicum | reverse complement strand
GAACCGAGTTCAGTACCTGTTCAGAGAGGGGCATATTGCGAAAGCACTCGCAAAAAACCGCTGCGGGGCAACAAAAGAGAGCAACGCCATAAGGCTCCAAACATGGTTACCCACGTATTGAAGAAAGGGTGTCTTCACGGTATAATATGAAATCAGTGGTCCAATGGAGGAGGCTGAATTTCATACATACAGTTACGGCAGACCTCTGCCTACAACAACTGGGCCACGAAGGCCAGCTACTTCACCAATATCTGCTCTAACCAACGACTACTAGAAATTTTTCAAAACCCGGCCCATCCAAAGGCGACGAAAAATGTCCAACAAAAAACTGAAGAAATAGGATGGGAAGTCCTGTCTCAGCCGCCACGTAGCTAAGACTTGCCACTATCAGACCTCAACTTATTTCTGTCCAGGATGCATTCCTCACAAAGAAAAAATGCAAAAACCGCGAAAAAAGTGGGGGTTCGGGTAGGCGCCTGTTCCGATTCACAGCGCAGTGACTTCTTCAAGAAGGAACCTCATATCCTGTATGGAGGACGATGAAGGATAGTTGAGATTAACTATGGACACATTTTTGATTGGGAAGCTCTGCTATAGTTTCTTGTAATAAATTTCGTTCCACGCGAAAACGCGCATCCATAGTTTTACACCCTAATACTTTCTAGTGCCCATGTACTTTCTTAGTAATCTCACTGCGCTACTGGAAATAGAACAGCAGAGACGTGGACAGGTAATACCTTCACAATACAGCCGCGGCGCACACGCACGCTTAGGTCCGCATCTCTACCCACGGATTTTGTAGACTGTAATGCCAACCAAAACAGAACCGCCTTTCAGTGAACAGGATTACGCCTAGACCTGACAAAAACACTTCATTTGTCTAATTATCCTTCGGCAAACTAGGTATAAAAGGCTCATCACTGCTCGGATAATCTGCTTTACAGAGCTCCGGGCTCTGTGAATGTTTAAGCTATCGATTATCCCATCCTTGTCTATTATATCATCCATCAAGTTATTCATCAAACCTAAGAAGTCCTGCAAAAGTTTATCATTTCCACACATCCTGCTGAAGTCGTTTCTGTCATTAGCGAACGCTTACGATCTTCCACGATCAGCAAACGCTAGCTTGCTGTCGCTCTCCCGTAGTCAACCGTTCGCACCTGTCGTCTGAGGCGCTCTAAAGCAGAGCAGAACGCTTTAGAACGCCGTCGTAGAAGACGAGCAGGTGACAATTCAGACCGTGGTGGGTCCTTGTGGTTTTGAGTAGTGTAATCTGGCCTTGTACCACTGCTCGGCTACCCTTTATGAAGTGGGTATTTCCATGTTCAGAGCGAGTGATGATAAATTTGATAAGTTTCACATAGCTCAAAACAAATCAGTGTAATCACGGTACATATGGCCGAGTGCGATGTGGACTGTCTTCGAGTCATGCCCTCACGGGTCAAGCCCCCCCCCCTCCAACCCTCGCGAGACAAAAATGATTTGTTTAGTGGAAATTAGCAACTTTGCGGTTTCAGCTCGGTCACCTTGAGGTCAGATCATGGTCTCAGTGTGAAACTGCGAGGTAACTCCGAGTTTCACATCACAGTTACCTCACAGTCTCGGCCAAATTACTACCACCCCAAATTACTACCATCCAAGCTAAATCTATTGACGAACGCTTCGCAACACCAAGATTCAAAGATGGTCGAACATGGGATCTAAAAATAAACAATTGGAGATAAACTTACACAAGATTTTTTTTATATTGTAAAGTGATTACGGAAATTTGGCTACCCATTTCCGGAAGCCCCTTCTCACGTCCTTAAACAATATTCCCATGATCAAGTCGCTTCCAGCCGCGCGAGCGCTAAACCCCGCAAGAACAGAAAAAAACAGCGCCAACATGTTACTCCTCTACCGCAGCACAGAATAGTCCGTTTTCTCCGGAAAGAATAAAAATTGGCTGATACAATTTGTTTAACCCCCACCCACTCGGCCAGCGTCCGCTACTGGATTTAGAACAGCTACAAGCAATAAGACAAAAACCTCAAAGCTTTGGAATAACATATGCTTCAAAGCATTGTCCCACCTCGGAATCATTTTTGTGATTTTTGCGTCAAGGAATCTCCAGTGACCGAAATGTTACGTGTGATTCCGTGCAAAATTACCGAAAGAACCCCTTCTCGAACTACAGATTTCGGGGAGCCTTTGGGCTGCGCCAACGCGCGATTACAGGGTTTTCGCACCATGTATTCCTNCCAGTGACCGAAATGTTACGTGTGATTCCGTGCAAAATTACTGAAAGAACCCCTTCTCGAACTACAGATTTCGGGGAGCCTTTGGGCTGCGCCAACGCGCGATTACAGGGTTTTCGCACCATGTATNTCAGTGACCGAAATGTTACGTGTGATTCCGTGCAAAATTACCGAAAGAACCCCTTCTCGAACTACAGATTTCGGGGAGCCTTTGGGCTGCGCCAACGCGCGATTACAGGGTTTTCGCACCATGTATTCCTTTGATCGTCATACGTGAAGTGCAGTTCCTGTTTTGTCAGGGGTAAACGAAGGATTCTCTGGAGGGGTAGTAAATTCCTCAGAAGGTGCAGAAGGTGCGCTCCAGAAGTGCGCAAAGTGGCCCCGCCCCCTGCTCCACCTACTGCCTCCGCGGGAATCTGTGCTCGAAAACTAGTTTTTCGGCAGATTTGTAAGAAATTATATGCACTACTCTGATTAGCAGTCTTTGGAGATTCTTGCAGTGTGGTAATCTCAGTGACATTTTTGAGGTGGAACAANGATCTGTGCTCGAAAACTAGTTTTTCGGCAGATTTGTACGAAATTATATGCACCACTCTGATTAGCAGTCTTTGGAGATTCTTGCAGTGTGGTAATCTCAGTGACATTTTTGAGGTGGAACAACAGCTTTAATGCTCTCGTTCTATGTCGACGGTATCGTTGGTAAGCCCAGTAAGCCCAGTAAATAACGCAGGATCGTACACATAATTGTGTACACATAAATGACGAGTTTATAGGGGCTTTCAAACTTTTGCCAAATATTGAGACCGAATTGCAAATATTCTTAACTCCGAAATAAAAATTGCTAATAAAGACAGAAATGAAGTGAGACCTAGTCTCATAGACTCACTCCTCATTTGAGCGTAGCCTCAGAATGTTCATTTTTGGAGTGAAGTATGATTTTGAAAAAAAAAATAGTTTCCACATTTAGCTAACCCGCACAATTGGCTTCTTTACCATAAAGTTTTCACGTACATGCGCATCTTTTTGGGGAATGAATGAATCAGAGCTCACTTCTCTCACGTTGCTTCCCTGATTCCGCTCTAAATGTAATGTACATATTTCTTCTTCGATTACTGTGGGAATTGTTTAAGAAAACATCACAATGGAAACGCTGATCGCTTTTTTGTTATGCTTTGGCATCGCAACTNAGGATGGTACACATAATTGGCGAGTTTATAGGGGCTTTCAAATTTTGCCAATGATTGAGATTCCATTGCAAATATTCTTAACTTCGAAATAGAAATTGCTAATAAGGACAGAAATGAAGTGAGGCCTAGTCTCATAGACTCACTTCCCATTTGAGCGTAGCCTTGGAATGCCCATCTTTCGAGTGAAGTATGGTTTTGAAAAAAAAATAGTTTCCACATTTAGCTAACCCGCACAAATGGCTTTTTTACCATGAAGTTTTCACGTACACGGGCATCTTTTTGGGAATGAATGAATCAGAGATCACTTCTCTCACGTTGCTTCCCTGATTCCGCTCTGAATGTGAAGTACATATTTCATCTTCGATTACTGTGGGAATTGTTTAAGAAAACATCACAATGGAAACGCTGATCGCTTTTTTGTTATGCTTTGGCATCGCAACCGCTATAGATTGCCCTAGCATGTCCAATCTTGTGAAAGTGGATATCGACTTTCCCAGGTTTGGTAAGTTGCTCTGTAGTACAATAAGTCTCATGTTTAGTTCATTTGAAGGCATCACTCACAAGTANTAGTTTCCACATTTAGCTAACCCGCACAAATGGCTTCTTTACCATAAAGTTTTCACGTACACGGGCATCTTTTTGGGAATGAATGAATCAGAGATCACTTCTCTCACGTTGCTTCCCTGATTCCGCTCTGAATGTGAAGTACATATTTCATCTTCGATTACTGTGGGAATTGTTTAAGAAAACATCACAATGGAAACGCTGATCGCTTTTTTGTTATGCTTTGGCATCGCAACCGCTATAGATTGCCCTAGCATGTCCAATCTTGTGAAAGTGGATATCGACTTTCCCAGGTTTGGTAAGTTGCTCTGTAGTACAATAAGTCTCATGTTTAGTTCATTTGAAGGCATCAATCACAAGTATTCTGATCATAGAAGTAGCTCGTTTACCGTGTAAATGGTTGCTAAAGACACAACAGTAAGTTTAACACAAACTTCCTTATGACTAAATGCTGTTTCATGCAGTGGCACTGGTTAACGTGACAAAGATTGAAGATTTGAAGAGCGACAAAGGCGACGAGTATGTCAGGTTTTACTTCCACTATAAAGGTTTTTACAAGGTATGTGTCTTTTACTCGGATGAAAATGTCAAAAGTGCGATGTTATTTATTAATTTGTCATTAGACCAATTGGTGTGCCCTTAAAGGCAGTGTTTCAGCTCGTAATCGACCTTGAGATATCAGCAGAATCTGCTCGACGCGATGATCCCAGTGATGTACTTGAAACCTGAGGAAACGGTCAAAAAGCCCTATTTCAGAGGCCAGGTCTAGTAATGGCGCGGACGAGTTCTCCTGTTCGCAAACCAGGGGAAGCGAATGGGGGATGAATGTAGTAAATATGTATATTGGAATGAAATTCTCAGCAGCAGCTATCATCGACTGCACGAGTATTGTCGTGTCGGAAAACTATGCCGCATCCTTAGCAAGTTTTCGCTGCGGAATGAAGCCTCTTGTCCATTCAAGAATTTCGGAATTCTCGGCCGAAAAATCCAATAGTTTCCGGAGTTTTCGACTTTTTTTTGAAATATGAAAGTACATTTTTGTGCTCAATAGCCTGAACATGTTCAACTGATGTGGGATTTCCCAGTACTGTCACGAGCTGACACACTGCCTTTAAAGGCAAGGTCCTGACAAAATTCCTCTTCCCGCATTTTCGCTGAATTTGTCGCTCACGGCGACGCTCTGCAAGAAAACAACACGAAAATCTCTCGAGAAAGTCCCATAACTCAATGTTTTCACCGAGAAACTTTGGTANGTGGTTGAAATTTCGTGAATCCCAGTCTCAGGCAGAGGTTGCCAACTAGACAAATGCTTTTAAAGAGATATATCGCTTGAAATAAAACGTTAGGAAATGGCTCATGGTCAATTTTCGCGCCTGTATCTGTAGCCACGTAACGCCATACATTTACAGTGGGCGTCGATGGCTTTCCGCCTAGAGTGTTGACCGAATCGAATAATATTCGAATAATTATTCGAATATTCGAATATTCGATTATTCGAAACATTCGAATATTCGAAAAAACTAAATATTCGAAATATTCGAATATTCGAATATTCGGCATGGGCGAAATATTCGATTATTCGAATAATTCGAATATTCGATAACTTCTAATTGTTCGATTATTCGAATANGTATTCGAATATTCGGCATGGGCGAATCATTCGGTTATTCGAATAATTTGAATATTCGATCACTTTTAATTATTCGATTATTCGAATATTCAAATATTCGATCACCCTTAATTATTCGATTATTCGAATATTCGAGGTTGAGGCGCTCAAATATTCGAATAATATAATAAGATGTCNAACTTCTAATTGTTCGATTATTCGAATATTCGATCACTCTTAATTATTCGATTATTCGAACATTCGAGGTTGAGGCGCTCAAATATTCGAGTAATATAATAAGTTGTCTCAGTGGCAGCTTCGCCCTTATAGCCATTCTCGAGCAATTTCCTCAACAAGCACCCAGTTGAACGGCCAGGGCTCTGATGATCCAAATTTCTCGTTGGTTTTGCTCAGGAGGGAACTATGTACTTTACGATGTGCAATATCACCTGCTGNTCAACGAGCACCCAATTGAACGGCCAAGGCTTTGATGATCCAAATTTCTCGTTGGCTTTGCTCAGGAGGGAATTATGTACTTTACGATGTGCAATATCACCTACTGTCATTTACAAACCGCTACAATCTTGTGGAATTTCTGAAAAATTCGGTGGAAAAGCGCGCTTCGCCACCACTCCTCGAGCTCAATTTTGTGAGCAAACTCTCAGGAAAGGCAAAGAACTTCCCAAGGGTTTCTCAGTCACTATATAGCCCCAATCTGGTCTTAGGGACCGGATTGACGGATCGCAGGAGCTTTTAACGCTTGAAAATTAATCTGCAAAGTTGGAGAGCCAGTATCTACGATACCACCCGTCTTCAAAATTTTTCTCATAGGGCAGTGGTTTTTAGTGCAACAAAATCGAGCTCTTTTAAAAGGATGGCAAGAGAGCGCCAGATGTTGGAGTTTGTACCTCCATCAATAGCTGTTTTCGTTCTATTTCGAAGGTAAAAAGACTGTCAATGGCGGCAACCAATGAGTGAGACGGCTCGCACCGTTATCCTTCCGTTGCACCCATCGTTGAGCGATATACTCACAGCATTTTGTTTAGAACATGGATAATTGAAAGGAAAGGAAGCAGCCAGAATCGGTTCCATCTACGTAGTAGTCCACAATAATTGCTTCACGCTTTGAGGTGCGTCTATAATTATGATACGATCCAAGTTAAGCCGAATTCCCGAATACAGCCTTTTCCGCAACGCTTATGAATGAAATTCCGTAGATTCGGTTTTCTCAGGCAGTGAGTTCAATGGTTTCAAAAGCTTCTCTCGAAAGTCAGCTTGAAACAGAGATATCACCATTTTGGGGGGGGGGGGGTCTATAATTATGATGCGCACTGTATGTATACAACTTCTCATATTGTTAATTCTGAAAACTGGAAATTTTCTGCACCGAAGAGGATGCATCGGAAAACGCGCATTATTTTTTCATTACCAACCTAATAATAGTCGTAATAGTCGTACAGTGTTTACAAGAAGCGTTCGAAAAATACTTAAAATTGTCGTACGCTCGACAAATGGTCCTGACCTCCCCGCCCCCGAAGAAACATGGTAAAACCCGTATAAATCATTTGCGTTGTAAACAACTTTAGGCTGATTTTTAAAACGATCCTAGCGCTTGTTAGTTCTTTTTCTTCTGCAAATTTGAAGTCAATCCATGGAGTTCGGACCTTGCAGGACTCTTTGGAATCCTTCCCCAACATAATTCTGGAATACGGGATGTGCTCAACATGCACTCCAAAACAGCTCTACCGTTTTTGATCAGAATGGATGAACACGTGGCTAACCCAACAAATTACTTCCCTGTGTAATTGACTGGATTTCTAGGCAAATATCGCAGGCGATTCAGTTTAATCTGCCACTAATGTCAAAGTAAGTATGTTCGCATCTGTTCTGAAATTTGTCATTGGTTTTTCCATCTTTCATTAGTCCAAATATATGTGCGGAGGCTGTTCCAAAAGTTTCCGCAATGACAATGGAAACAAAGAAAAATCGGATGTGGTCAATATCTTATTTCTTACACCAATTTTCTCGGAGCTTAGCACACGTGGTCTGTGTTTCAATCTCCACCTACAGTGAATTCTTTTTTTGGATTTTGCATTTACCTAGATTCGGTTCTGCACAACAGAATGTGGTCCACAATTCTTTCTTCTGGCGAGTTTCAAAACACATGAACAGATTGCCTCCATCCCTACTCGCGGTGAAGAATTCAGCGACATTCAAGACGAAGACACAAAATATTGATCTTCTTGAATTACTAANCGGCAAATATCGCAGGCGATTTAGTTTAATCTGCCACTAATGTCAAAGTAAGTACGTTCGCATCTGTTCTGAAATTTGTCATTGGTTTTTCCATCTTTCATTAGTCCAAATATGTATATGTGCGGAGGCTGTTCCAAAAGTTTCCACAATGACAATGGAAACAAAGAAAAATCGGTTTCCGCAATGACAATGGAAACAAAGAGAAATCGGATGTGGTCAATATCTTATTTCTTACACCAATTTTCTCGGAGCTTAACACACGTGGTCTGTGTTTCAATCTCTACCTACAGTGAATTCTTTTTTTTTTGGATTTTGCCTAGATTCGGTTCTGCACAACAGAATGTGGTCCACAATTCTTTCTTCTGGCGAGTTCCAAAATACATGAACGGATTGCCTCCATCCCTACTCGCGGTGAAGAATTCAGCGACATTCAAGACGAAGACACAAAATATTGATCTTCTTGAATTACTAAAAATTGATGACATCATTGATTAGCAGCATGTAATGTTGTATGGTTTAGTTTCTCTGCACCTATACATTTGTAATATGCGCTCTCTTGAGAACTTTTTTAAAATTACGGACCTTCATCAATGACGACCTCTAACATGGTAAAAGTTTGGAATACCGATTTTTTGGCTCATTCAATTGTTCTTTATTGTTGTATATTTGCATTATTTATCCTCGTTCTTTGCTCTACGTGTTTGTTCTTTCTCTACAGACACGCCTGTGTGCCCTTCGTTCTCCATTTTTCCTCCTTCCGTGCTCTTCTGCTCGAGAATGCTGCAAATCCAAGCAAACACCCAAAAGCGTCAAGAAAAAACGTGACGACCGAAGCAGCATTATCGACTTTTCAGAATCGATCTGTACAACCCGACCATCTTGATCTAATACAGCGAATTAGAAAAGTTTAAAAACCATCTTTCTGTTAGTTCGGACGAAATTGACAAGTGCATAGTAAGATTGATAAGTGGTCTTGACCTTTCCGGAAGACCCAGGGTAAGAACCGTATAAATTTTTTTGCGCTGTGAATCTGATTGAACTGACTTTTGAAGGCAGCACCCACGAGAATTTTCACCACCGATATTTTAGCATAACCCTAGGTTTTCGATTACGACGAGCACAGATACGTTTGTCAATTTCGTCCGAACTAACAAAAAGATGGTTTTTAAACTATTCTAATTCGCTGTATTAGATCAAGATGGTCAGGTTGTACAGATCGATTCTGAAAAAGTCGATAATGCTACTTCGGTCGTCACGTTTTTTCTTGAAGCTTTTGGGTATTTGCTTGGATTTGCAGCATTCTCGAGCAGAAGAGCACGGAAGGAGGAAAAATGGAGAACAAAGGTCACACAGGCGTGTTTGCAGAGAAAGAACAAACACGTAGAGCAAGGAACGAGGATAAATAATGCAAATATACAACAATAGAGAACAATTGAATGCTCTGAGCCGTAAAATAGGGTAAACAACTTTTCAGAAGTAGAAGTAGGAAGGAAGCAGATAAATACAACAACAGTATGAGAATAGTGGAGAAAAGTGCGCTATACAAGGTTTTCCCTAAAAGAACTGAGTGATAGCGGGTGAGAAAAGCTGTTTCCTATCAAGTGTCGCTAGGACGCATACCAAAAGGCTGGGTTGAACTGTTGAACTGAAGTTGAACTGGTAATATCTTTCGTGAGGTGGGCTATCCATCAGCAGTTCCTTTACAGAACTGTTAGGACGATGCGTAAAACTGAAAAACTCTCAAAAGCTCGGAGGTGAGAATTATCGTGGGTGCTGCCTTTCAACGATTCTAGTACTTGTTGAGTTTTTTTCGTCTATGAAGTTGAAGTCACGGAGCTTGTAAGAGTCCTTGGAATCCTTCCCCTGTACCATCCTTGAAAGGCTCAGCAAGCATTACCGAACAGTTCTACCATTTCCGTTCAAAATAGATGAACACATGACCAATCCAACGAATTACATCATAGCAGACGATATGCTTTAATTCGCCATTAATGTTAACCAACTGCTCTAATTGGCACTGATCCTATAGATTGAGCTGTAAATAAATTCGCATCTGTTCTAAAATTTGTCCGTAATAATTTTTTAACCCATTTTAATTGGTCCACCATGTGTATGTAACTACTCGGCTGCGGATTTTCTTTCTGATACGGCTGCTTTCAACATCATCTGAATACTAGATTTCTATTGAAATCCAAACCTTGCAAACAAAAAATCTAGGCACCGGAAGGTTGGGAAGAGCCAAGATACGAGAAATTTGAAGGGATACAAACATCACTTGTGGCTTGACATTACCCAGCTACAATCTTTCAGTGATTCAGAAACTAGAACCTCTCATGAGGACAGAACTCAGGAACTTCCAAACCGGAATTCCTTCATGCTTTTCTCTCCATACGGCTAGCCTAGTCCTTGGAGACTTAGAACTCACTGTTCCATTCCAACACAGTCAGTGACTTTTACAAGGAAGTTATTTCCTTCTGTTCTCTAGTGTGCTAGATTCTAAATTACGTAGAGCTTATATTGAGTGTTCATACCCTTTCGGGAAGCGAAGCCGTCGCGTCGCGCGGTTGCGCCATGCCAAACCTGCGTACACGCGGAATCATATACATAGCTCGATTTGGCGTAAGCGTCAATGATTATGTGCGTTTATGATAAGTCGTCTAGTCCCGTAAGTTCTAGGCCAAAACAGCAAGAAAATCAAAGAAATAACAGCCAACTCCGGGCTCTGACATCGACAATCGTCGCGTCANCGTATAGTCTTTCCAAAAAATTCTTGCCTCCCGCTACACTGCGCGTCGACTGAGCCACGTCGCAGCAAGTATGGTAAGGTTTAGGTTTAGGTTTATGACGCCTGCATAAGGCAAAACGTTATAAATATAAATAAACAATAAGAAAAACAGAAAAATCGCACCCAACGGAAGTCCATTTAAAGGCAGCACCAGCCGAAACCCTCGACTAGGAGCTGAGGTGTGGGTGGTAAAATAGAGAGTGAGCATCACAAATGTGAGAAGAACACAATGAATGATGACCTATTTATGTACATATGTACCTACAGAGGACGAATGCCGTTTGGACAACTTTGCCTGGCTGCCCGCCAATGTTTTGACATGACTTACATGATCTTCACAGGATAACGTTAGGTTAGCACGGGTATAGTGTCAGGGATGAGCGGAAGTACTGTGTAAGACCGGAAGTCGGAAGTCGGAAGTTGAGAGAGGCTTGGAATACAAGAAATTTGGAGTGAGCAAACACACTATTTTTGAGTTCGAATAACTAAGATATCAAAAATTCTTCACAAACCCAGGAGCTATATGCTTGCATGACGTCAGAATCAGAAGACTTCCGACTTCCGAAAACCGGAATTCCGCTCATCCCTGTATAGTGTGTTCCACCAGGGACAATAGTCCTGGAGAAATTAGAGACAAAGAGAAATTCCGTGGCTGCGACGTGATATTGCAGCCCGAAAATGTTACCGTAATCCAAAAACATTCATGCAACGGTATAAGAGCGCCTCTTGGAATTGTTGTGATATGTATACTAGTTTTGTTTTAAATAAACGTTCGTAGTATACATAGACGCATCGCACAATGATAAAACCAGCTTTTAACAAAAAACCATGCTTCCGCGGCGTCACACAATACGATGCGCCGTGTTGACGATTCTGGCTTGCTTGCGTTTAGCGTAGAGGGACGTCCAAGTTGCCATTTTGTACACAGATACTCAGCTATCGTCGCGTACGGAACGCACTATATAGTATAGTGCGTTCCTATACTACAGGCAATTCATCCTGGAGTCGGTCTCGCACTGCTCAAACGCATGAGTTCCACGTAATCCCACATCACTTCCGGAATTGTTTTAACGTGTTAGGCAGCTAAATATCACTGCGATAACAGGACAGAACGTGCGAGATTTGTCAAATTCGCCGTTGCGCTTTCCACGTAGGAATTCGCCAACACCGACTCTTTTCTGAATTGCCTGTATATATATAGTGCGTTCCTATACTATATAGTGCGTTCCGTACGCGACGATAGCTGAGTATCACGAGGAGAGTGGGCATCGTTCAGATGCAATGAAGAAGAACCGAACACGGCGGTGATGAAGTTACAGCAAACCCACGAACACAGCACCCTAACACCAAGAGCATTTTAGCGCTTGAAGGGTGAATTTCTAGGATTAGGATTCGTGATCTCATAAGGAGTGTTTATACTTCGGCGCGACGCGATCGTCGCGTTCAAGCAAACTGTTCCAATGCGATGGGTCCCGAATGGAAGCATGCACAAACAAGGGTCGCGATGTGGTAGTTGGCGTTTTCCGTCGCGACGCGACGTCGCGGCGCGACGTCGCGCCCTGTTTATACTTTTTTCTTGAAAAACGACGCGATGGGCAGGATTCGCGTCGCGCCTGCTAGCAGACGCGACGCGATGATTTCGCCGATGTCAAAGCTTGTGGTGGTGCGTTCATGTTTTGATTTTCTTTCTGCTTTGGCCTAAAACTTACGGGACTTGACGACTTATCATAAGAACGCATTAACGTTGACGCTCACACCAAATCGAGCTAAGTGTGTAATTCTGCGTGTACGCAACTTTGCGAACATTGGCATAGCGCAACCGCGCGACGCGACGGCTTCGCTACACGTCGCGTCGCGCGTGTTGTAGCCGTCGCTGCGACGCCATCGCCTCGCGAAAAAGTATAAACACTACTATAACCATGCGATACCAGGTCAGCAAACATACTTCTGTGTCGTACTTCCCCTAAAATTACCTAGTCCATAGATAATTTACCTAATCACTCTGACCATCTTTGGTTACATTGGTATCACGGAACCCAGCTTAGGGCACCGCTATACGCTCTCTGTGGCGGCTACAAATACTGAAAAAAAAGAAAAATCTCCAACTTCGATAATCCACAATGCCCATGCAGGAAAAAGGATGATTCGAAGTGGCTCAATTTCGGAGAACTCATTGAATTACAGTGTATCCGAGACGACGAGTCCGCCAGAGCGGTCCACGTCACAGCCAGATCATTGGTTGATATCATAAAGATAACTATGAAACGTGATACGCAGATTAGAAATGATGACGTGGATAGCTGGCAAGCGTGGCCGCCTCTGTATCCTCGACCGCTTGGGCGGACTCGCCGTTCCGGATAGACGATACTCAAGTTATTACCCAGTGATCGGATTATGGTTACTATGGACCCAGCTCAACAAATGTGATTGATAGGAAGGCAACCACGCAGTTTTTCGAAAAGCTGATGTCCATCACAATGACACTAAGCCGTATCAGTTTTCAGAATAAGAATTCATTCTCCTCGATTCCTCTAAGTTCTAAAGATTTTGCGAGTGAACGTGTTTCAATGTGTGGGAGTTCAGACAATACATCCAAGTTGACGGCAGGACAGCCAGGCAAAGTTGTCTAAACGGCTTATCTCCTGCAGAGAAACAAGAATCGCTGTCGCGGTCTCGCCGGCCTTTCAACGGGCCGACGCGCCAGTTAACGCTATCGCCGTGGGTGGTCTGGCGCAGCGGACGCGTGCAATGCGTACCATTCACAGGGTTTCGTGGCGGGACGCACGCACGCCCCACGGCGGAGCACTCGTCCGCGCCTTCGACACATGGTAAAGAGCGCTTTCATTTCTTGCATTTCTCGCTTCTTTCACGCGGTTTTATCCCTGCCTATGAGTTTACCGTCCCCGAAAACCCCTTCATTCGGGAAAATCTCCAAGGCAAGGATTTCCGCAGGTGCTGCCTTTAGAAAACAAAAAAAAAAAACAAGCGAACACTAAAACGTAAAGATGCGACGTCGGTTCCAAAAAAAATAGGTAGTTTCATATCTCAACTGAACTTCTTCAACCTTGCGTTTAAATTGGTGCTGTGGTAAGGGGTTTTTACAGTTTTGACGCGTCGTGCCGCGTCCTATGCTTAAGGGGTTTTTACAGTTTTGACGCGTCGTGCCGCGTCCTATGCTTAAGCATAGGGCGCGGCAACGCAGTGCGAGCTGGCGCGAGCTCGCTGTGTCAAACGCCGCAAGGGGGTGCTTGTACACTTTTTCCCGCGGCGCGTCATTTTGCGAGCTCGCACTGCGGGCTGCGGCAAGGAATGCTCCGGGGCATTCTTTGCCGCTGCGGCAAATCAGTTGTTCTTCGCAGTTGCATGCGTTTTGAACGTTTTTCTTGTTTGATGTTTGTTTTTTCTAAGTGATTTCTCTCATAAAACTTGTGCTCACCTCTCGCGACAGTTATTCTGCTGTTTTACTTAGGAAAAACTATATTACTTTCGTGTCAAATTATGCTGATGAAGCATTTCCAGTTTTTTAATTGCGGCAACCTGCGACGTTTGCCGCAACCCTAGCGCGAGATGAAATGCGAGAATCCAGCTCGCAGCGAGTGGTTCCTCGCGCCGCGCCGCGCCGCAACTTCCTAAAAACTGTAAAAACTCCTTAACATTGGTTTTCGGACGAGTCAGAGAGATTTTGTATGACTCTCCTCTGGTACGAGATACCACAGTCCTAAATATTGGGTTGGGCAATAAGTTCGTGCGGTTTTTCAGGGGCACTGAAATTACTGCTTTTCACGAACAACATAATTCACAACAAGTAATTTATGTAGCCCCTTTCCTCCGCTATTAATATTATCAGAGACGGAGCAGCTCCTCTGTTTCTATTCCATGAAAAGCCACATTGNGCATTTTGAACATTTTTCTTGTTTGATGTTTGTTTTTTCTAAGTGAATTTCTCTCATAAAACGTGTGCTCACCTCTCGTGACAGTTATTTCGCTGTTTTACTTGGGTTTTACTAACTATTTCGCTGCATTTCAATGCTACATTTCCAGTCCTTTAATTGCGGCAACCTGCGACGTTTGCCGCAACCCTAGCGCGAGTTGAAATGCGAGAATTCAGCTCGCAGCGAGTGGTTTCTCGCACCTCACCCATTCCTATGTGGGTTGAGTCAGTAAACAACATGAAGAATGATTAGAGTGAGATAACCGACCTACTGTTGCCTCGAACGTGCATGATCGAATTTCGTGACACACAGACACATACAGTCTGTATATTTGGGGATGTCGCATAGCCGCACCGCATGGTGCGCGATGCGGCCCCTTGCTGGAGGCGTTCCAGCGGCCGATCAGCTGATCGTTGATCGATGATGGACGCCGGCAACCGCATCGGGTGGGTTTCGTTTATGTTTTTCGTGGTTTTTCCTTTTACTTTTTCGATCAAATGTTTGCAATTGTTATTGTTCATGATATTCCCATGTCCAGTAGTTTTCACCCGACCGAGAATCAAGCGCGAAATAAAAAACAATCTATAAAACAAAGAAATGAGAGGAACCCCTCAAAGAAGTTCCTTTTGAAGACAAAAACCAATTAAAATGTGGTGGTATGAGCTACTGGACATGGGAATATCATGAACAATAACAACTACAAACATTTGATCGAAAAAGTAAAAGGAAAAACCATGAAAAACATAAACGAAACCCACCCGATGCGGTTGCCGGCGNTGGAATTCGCCCGGAGGCGGCGCGCCTTCTCAATGTGAGGGGTCACCCCGTACTGAGTCCTTCGAAGTTTTTTCGCGAACTCAATCAGATGAACTTAGTTTTCGCTAGAATTTAACATTTTTAGTGGTTCTTCTTTACATCTAGAGCAAAACCTGGGGCGTAAATGTCTCACTGTTTTTCAAACCCCACCTTTAGAAAAAGGACATCCTCTGGGCTAAAATTAACGTCTCTGAGATGGGCATCCATTTCTGCGCCTTCTTTTCAACATTAATGGTTTCCCTTTACATGTCTTTGATATCTTTCGCCTTTAGAGTTGCATTCGATCCTCGATAGAAGTCAAACAGTAGGAGTGATCGTCCTTGTCGAAATGGTGCTTCACACTCCAGGCGATAGAAAATGAGGTGCGGCGAGAATTGAGGAAACCGGCTTGAATATTTACAAAGAGTAAATCAGGGGCTACAAAATGGTTACTGATACGCAATCAAACAAAGTTTGGTTCCTAGTAAAAAATTAAGGTAAAAAAAACCGCACGAACTTATTGCCCAACCCAATAGATTAATTGGACCTGTTGAGCCTAGAGAATGCAATATTTTATGCACCATACAAACATCAAACACTTTGCGCCGAGATTCAAGGGTCGAAAGCTTAAAATATTTGTTCCTAATGGGCGCTCTAGGTATTCAGGAATACAGAACAATGCATAGGAGGCGCGGCGCGACTCAGCAGACGGGCGGTGGATGCCGGAGGCAAGTATTTTTTGGAACGACTGTATTGTCGTGNTCACACAGGCACACACACATACAGACTAAGCGCGTTATTATAAGTCATGATATTATAACGAAATATGCTCACGAGAGATTCTCAACGCGAGCAGCAGGACTCAAGTGCGGCTGCGCTTAGATCTACTACCCCGATTCAGAGCGCGGTTACAAGAGAGAACTCAGCGCTAGTTACCTAGGTCCTATGCGCAACTTAACGGACGCGGACTATAGGTACGCACGCCCAAGAAAGAAAACTCCCTGCTAGACGCGGACTTGCGTACACACGCCTTAGAAGGTTGTAGAGTCCTCCCTAAGCCTGCGGCTGAACCACCGGGGCGCTCACGCTAACCGCGAGAATCCGATCACTTGGATAGTCCAAGGCCTTTTACGGGACTGTCCTATCCTACTANAAGTGATATTTAGCTGCCTAACATGTTAAAACAATCCCGGAAGTGATGTGGGATTACGTGGAACTCGTGCGTTCGAGCAGCGCGAGACCGACTCCGGGTTGAATTGTCTGTACAGTCCTTCTCAAAAAGATAGACTGATTGCGCGACTGCACCATCGCTGCGGGACCTGAACGAGGGATGCGGAGAGAGCATGCTTCGAGTGAGAGGGTCGAGTCAGTCCCACCGCGATGGTGCAGTCGCAACACTATGAAACCGCACGCGCAATCCATCTATCTTTTTGAGAAGTACTGTACGTACAGTGTATCCGAAACGACGAGTCCGCCCGAGCGGTCCGTCACACCCTGATCATTGCTTGATATCAGAAAGACAACGATGAAACGTGATACGCAGAGTAGATATGATGACGTGGACTGCTCGCAAGCGTGGCTGCCTCGACCGCTTGGGCGGACTCGTCGTTTCGGATAGACAGTACAGTTTATCTTTAAAAAAATCCTTGCCTGGGCGGCCTAAGCGCTACAACGCCCTTAGCTGAGCCACGTCGTACCACGTGTGATAATGCATAGGTGACGTGGCGCGGATCAACTGCGGGCAGTGCTGAGTGAGACAAGGAATTTTTTTGGAGCGACTGTAGAATTGTTGTAAATATTGTCGTGGTCATCGCGATCCCAACGTCTGGGGCTGCAGACAACGGAGACGGCGCCACGCCGCCGCCGTGCAACACCGCCGCGAGGCTGCTGCGTTGCGCCGGCTTATCGATCGGTTTCTTTTTTCAGGCCGCGTTCTCGGCTTTATTGTTCACTAGACGGCATACCCGGCTTCGCTCGGGAGTGTTACTACCCCGAGCTTTTCACGCGGATGCGGTTAAGAGTATCCCCAGACTTCGCTGCGACCGCCGGCGGTCGCCACATGGATAAAGTGAAGGAGGAGACTCCAGAGGAAAGAGACAATGAGCTCCGTTTGGCAGCAATTCATGGCGATGTAAAGTGGCGATCGATACGTATCATTTCCATGATCCTTGTCTCTTATATCGCCGGTTGATTTTGATTCATTTTGAACCTGCGAAGTCTGGAGATACTCTAATTAGGATACAAATTCATCAACTTGAAGTGCTCATCATTTCCGTAATCACCATGTCAAATAGTCTCGTTAACCTATTTTTACTTGTTCGAACATGAAAAAGTCGTTAAAACCAACTAATCGATGCTTTCTTGCAAAATCTAACTACTATATATTTGAGTTTGTGACGTGAAACGCACTTTGCTCTGAAGGAATTGGTGAGCGGTGATACCAACCGTATCAAATCCAACCATGTAAACATGTTTATAACGTGAGCTGTATCATTTTTGACAATCACTGGAAAGGCTCATCTGATCGTAACGTGGTTTGTTTCGTTAGCATTGTCAATGGCAAGTGAAGAGGGACATCTTCTCATGTCGGCAACTGAAAGAACTTGCAGCAGGAGAGTGGGAAGACACCTGAAAACGGATCCAACGGTGTGAGTGCGCGCAAAATAAGGGTGCGCAGGCGCGCAAAATAGGGAGGACGCCTGGACTCGGGTCCAACGGTGTGATAAGGGTGCGCAGGCGTGCTAAAGATGGGGGAATGTCTGTACTCTGGTCCAACGGTATGATAATGGTGCGCCGCCGTCCAAAAGTGGGGAAACATCTATAGTCGGATGCAACGGTGGGATGAGGGGGCGCCGGCGTCTGAAAGTGAGAAGGCGACTGAAAACGGGTCCAACGGTGTGATAAAGGTGCGTCGGCGTGCAAAAGTGGAAAACGCCTGGAGACGGGTCCAACGGTGTGATGAGGGTGCGCAGGCGTGGAAAAGAAGGGGAACGTCTGGACTCTGGTCCAGCGGTGTGATAATGGTGCGCCGGCGTCCAAAAGTGGGGAAACATCTATAGTTGGATGCAACGGTGGGATGAGGGGGCGCCGGCGTTCCAAAGGAGGGAAAACGGAGCCGGACGGCCAGACTGGTTATAGAAATGATGCAGGTTAGAGTTTTCCAAGAAAAAAAAAACAAAATACGATTTTCAGAGGTGCCCAAAGAAATAACATGTAGAAATAACATGTTCTTTCAAAAAGAACAACCCAAAAACCCCGCGAAGCGGGCAAGTGCGAGACTCACCGAAGGCGAGTCGGAGCACTTGTAGTTGTCATATTCGTGTTAGACATATTGTAGAAGCCCGCCTGACATGATTTCGCCCGCCCCCGAGCGTGGGTGGAAAAAATCGATAGAATCAATAAATCAATACTCGCGCCCAGAATGGTTGTCATATCCGTACTCAGCGCATTGGAGAACGTTAGTAGACACGTCCTTGCCTGTCCCCGAACGAAAATGGGAAAAAATCGATAAAATCGATAAATCAATAATTTGGTGCAAAACGGTTGTCATATTCGTGTTCAGCGTTTTGAGGAACCCTAGTAGACATGTCCTCGCCGGTTTCTGA
The DNA here is from genome assembly GCA_000688135.1 of Ancylostoma ceylanicum. Classification (NCBI taxonomy): domain Eukaryota; kingdom Metazoa; phylum Nematoda; class Chromadorea; order Rhabditida; family Ancylostomatidae; genus Ancylostoma; species Ancylostoma ceylanicum. The sequence continues at coordinate 103,066 of JARK01000098.1, read as the reverse complement.
GCAAAAACAGCGAAAAATCAATAAAATCGATATAATCGATAAATCAATCAATAGTTCCCGTGGTAAAGCAGCCTATAACCTCCACCGGCCCGTCCTGGACCGGCATGCAAAATTTGGTCCAGATCGGTTCGTTCTCCGCGATTTCCATTCATTACATACATACATACATACATACATACATACATACATACATACATACATACATACATACATACATACATACATACATACACACATACATACATACATACATACATACATACATACACACACATACATACATACACACACACATACATACATACACACATACATACATACATACATACATACATACATACATACATACATACATACATACACACATACATATTGTCGTGGTCACAGCGTTCCCAACGTCTGCGGCTGCAGACAACGGACACGGCGCCACGCGGCCGCCGTGCAACACCGCCGCGAAGCTGTTGCGTGGCGCCGGCTTATCGATCGATTTCTTCCTTCAGGCCACGTTCTCGGCTTTTTTGTTCATTTCGGCCACGATTTTCACGTTTGCCACCCATTTCTTTCAGTTTTTCCCCCAATCCAGTCGAGGAGAGATTTCCGAACCTCTTGTCCGATCTTATCCTGAACTGTTTCAGGTTGTCCAAGCTGTTTTCATTATCAGTTTCGCAATGTGCTATTTTATGGGCCCCCAGGAACGGGGGTGCGGGCACTTAGTTACTCGTACCATCCGCCACAACGAACTCAAAGAAATGGGTGGCAAACTTGAAAATCCTAGCTGAAATGAACGAAAAAAAGCCGAGAACGTGGCCTAGAGGAAGAAATCGATCGATAAGCCGGCGCCACTCGGCAGCCTCGCGGCGGTGTTGCACGACGGCCGCGTGGCGCCGTGTTAAGCTGTCCGCTTGGGCCGACGTTTGTATCGCGGTGACCACGACAATACACACACACACACACACACACACACACACACACACACACACACACACACACACACACACACACANTACAGAACCCATTTTACTGAGAAGCGCTAGGCTCACATACAGAAGTTTTCGGTTCATTTCATTAACACTCCAACAGTACCTTTTAGTTATGAGGGATTCAACGAGCTGCAATGAATAATTTGTGCAGCACATCACCAAAAATCACCTTGACTTTCGTTCAGTGTTGTTCTGGTTCCTGACAGTATTTCGACTTTTTATTCTCGCCCAGTTGTTGAGGAAGGCACTTTGCGATGAAGTAGAGGGTCTATTCTTCACCGTGCATCACTGATCGTTCAGGGATTTGGTTGCGATTTCTTCGCTACGAGGGCGCGGGGCAGACCTTTCAACGATGGTCAACCTGGTACTCGCTCGGGTTGCGCCGCACCTACTTGTCGAGCCTTTCGTCCTCGCGTTCTTACCCAAGGAAGGGGTGGTCTGATTAATTTGGTCTGACGACATTGTCCGACTACCGGTGAAGTTCTGCGAAACCAAACATGTTGTTTTGAATAGGTTCGCTTTAATTATTGCTATCAATTGGCGGTCACCAAGTCAAGAAAACTTTGCGCGATTTTCGTTACTTTCGAAGCAGAACTCATCACGTCGAAAAAATCGGAAGCCGCTTCGCGGTATTTATTCGCTAACACTACCTTCGGCAAAAGCTAAGGTGGTACCTCGAGCAGCTCGAGCTGCGATGCAGCAAAGTTTTGCTTCGCAGAGGTGAAATCCGCAAAAATTCTGTTTTGGCATCTTTCATTCCGCAGATGAAAATTAGTTATAGAACTTTGAAATAGAGAAGACCTTCGGAAAGACCATTGTATTTGCTACAAGGATATACAGTGCGTATCATAATTATGGATGCACCCCCAAAATGGCGGTATCTCAGTTTCAAGCTGACTTTCGAAGGAGGCTTTTGAAACCATTGAAATCAGCGCCTAAGAAAACTCTAGTCTACGAAATTTCACTCACAAGCGTTGCGGAAAAGGCTGTATTCGGGAATCGGGCTCAACTTGGACCGTATCATAATTATAGACGTACCCTCAATAAAAATTATATTAGGTCGTCAAGTATGAAATGTCTGATTTTTTGAGTGGTCAGTTTGACAGCTGGTATCTTCAAGGTTTGCGCAGATCCACNAATACCACTTTCCTTGAAGTAAAATCTTCGTCGTAATAGTGTAGTCAAAAGTGCCAAGTGTCCACTACAGTGCGTTTCATAATTATAAGATCACCCCCTAGTTTTGAGTTTTCAGGAGGAGAAGCAATCAGGGGAATTTCCTGCTATTTTTGATATTTCCTGCTATTTTTCCCCACTTCGAAATGACATTGTAGCCAAAATTGCATTTCAATACCTCTTACCCTAATATTTTTACAAATATTTCTTACATTTCATACCGTTTCATAATTATAAGATCACTCCATGAAATTGAAAAATTTTCGANGTAAGATGGCAAGGCTGTGCTGGTAGCATTGGAGCATATTTGGACTGCTCGTACCTCATCTTGTTGGAGAAACATTACTCGAAAATCTCTCATTCAAAATCAGACATTTCATACTTGACGACCTAATAAATACCACTTTCCTTGAAGTAAAATCTTCGTCGTAATAGTGTAGTCAAAAGTGCCAAGTGTCCACTACAGTGCGTTTCATAATTATAAGATCACCCCCTAGTTTTGAGTTTTCAGGAGGAGAAGCAATCAGGGGAATTTCCTGCTATTTTTGATATTTCCTGCTATTTTTCCCCACTTCGAAATGACATTGTAGCCAAAATTGCATTTCAATACCTCTTACCCTAATATTTTTACAAATATTTCTTACATTTCATACCGTTTCATAATTATAAGATCACTCCATGAAATTGAAAAATTTTCGAAAAAAAAAAACGGAAATCATGAGGAAGTAATAATAGACAGTTTCTCCACGTTTGTTAGCGATCTAGAAATGTCGTTGAGGCATATTGGAAATAAAATTTCTTCACGTTATTGGGTCAGTAACATTTTAAGCTTGCAGGAGTACTCGCTTCAGGTAATCGACTGCTCTGAACAGAGGTTGTTCGCGTCAGTCCACATGGAAAAATGTTTTAGAGGTTGCAAATTAGGTTTGGGTCAGAAATACATGCTGGACAAGTCAGGACTTCACTCTTACGCGACCAAAACTGCTCCATCTTTGAGTGGGTCAAGTGGGTCGCATCGACGTCTAGCTACAGAATGTTGCTTTGTCGATGCCCTTCATTCAGGAATGGCCGCAGACGTGCTTCTGGCATCGTCTGGAGTTCTGTCGAGTTCATTCCCCATGCCACAAAAGCCCGTTTCTGCCTGCAGGTGTGGCAGAATGCTTTCAGCGACCATGACACCTCACCGCCATAACTGCTTGAGATGAAGTTGACGATATCCTTACTTAGATCTTGCCAGGGGCACTTAAACCTTGCATAACCATCCAAACTGGATTTGTATTCAACCGAAAACACCGTCTGAATAAGTACTTCATGACACAGTCTGTCGAAATGCAACATCGTCAACTTTGACCAAACTTCCGCTAGGTTCCCCACTGTGAGAGTCAATCGCGACACCATAAGCGGGTCGATATGCTTCGGGGAACTCTTCATTACTTCTCCGGCAATGTTTCTACGGCTCCCCATGACCCTCCAGACAGCTGACTTGGCATTCTGGATCTCCAAATGTGACAGAATCCATTTTTTAGACGAGGTACTATACGAAGCAGGCTTGAGAATTCGACGTTCCTCACGAGCAGAAGCCGTGCAAAGGCGAGCAAGGCTCGAAACAGATTCGCAGGCACCGGAGAGTGACATAGCGCCTTGTTCACACACAAAACAAACCTTAGATCTGCGTAGCAATGGATGGGATACTGAGGGTATCTTTTTAGAGAGCTTTGGTCTGGCCTTCTTCGTCAGAAGAAGACATCCCTGTCCATTGTTTCATCTATGAAGTTATCCATCAAACCTAAGCAATCCTGTGAAATTTTATCGTTTCCACACATACCTGCTCAATTAGTATCGTCATTAACAAACGCTTACGATCTTCCACGAGCTGCAGAGCTCTGTGAATGTTTGAGCTATCGATTATCCCATCCTTGTCTATTATATCATCCATGAAGTTATTCATCAAACCTAAGAAGTCCTGCAAAAGTTTGTTATTTCCTCACATCCTGCTGAAGTCCTTTCTGTCATCAGCGAACGCTTACGATCTTTCACGATCAGCAGTCGCTAGCTTGCTGTCGCTCTTCCGTTGTCAACCGTTCGCAACTGTCGTCGGAGGTGCTCTAAAGCAGAGCAAAACGCTTTAGAACACCGTCATAGAAGGCGAACAGGTGACAGTTCAGACCGTGCTGGGTCCTTGTGGATTTGAATAGTATAATCTGGTCTTGTACCACCACTTGGCTCCCCTTTATGGAGTGGGTATTTCCATGTTCAGGATGAGTGATGATAAATTTGATTAGTTTCACATATGGTCTGGTAGCGCACACAGGGCCCATGATCTGACATTGTCCGCAACTACGACCACACTTGTTTCCAGCGATTGGAGANTTTCACTTTTATATATACAGATTTCAGCTAAGGTTTTCACGTTTACTACCCATTTTTTTGAGTTTTCTCCCAATCCAGTCGAGGAGAGATTTCCGAACCTCTTATCCGATCTTATCCTCAACCGTTTCAGGTTGTTTTTCAGGAAACCGAGAAGAAGCCGGCGCCACGCAGCAGCCTCGCGGCGGTGTTGCACGGCGCCTTCTCCGATTATCTGGCTTGGCTCACGTTTGGATCGCGGTGACCGCGGAAATACCTATTCGATCAAAGTCAGTGACAGTGGGTAGAAGGGGAAGCGGATCTAAAAAATAACAATAAACGCAACGTTATTTTAACAAGGAGGTTCATTTCACGATAAATCATTGTCTGTTCCAAAAATTAGAGCAATTCAATTTTTTGCGCGTAGCTGCACAAGGTGCATTTTGTCTCACGTCAAATCATGGAAATTAAGCACTATCAGTATCTGGGAGCGTGTCAAAACATGTCTCGCCTATTACAACTGCTGAGACTTATGCTCGCGGTCATCCTGATTCAATGCTGGTTCCTTTACTGGCACCTTTTCGCAGTCGCTCAGCGCCACCGCAGCAACACGGTTTCATTGCGGTATCGGCTTTAACATTGTGACGCGCATTACGTGTATTTTAATCTGTTTTAACCTTCATTTTTCCGTCCATACTTGTTAAAACTATGGTAGAGCGTGTCAGGACATGAGAAAACCAGAGAGCCAGCACAGCAAGCTCGCCTTACAAGAGTGCTGCCCTGCGGTTGCGAGGCGACGTCGGCGAAGGAAGCAGCACTGGATCAGGATGACCGCGACTATAGCTATCTTGGAAGCCAGCCAAGGGACAAGATTGGCGAAACAGACAGCACTTATAGTCTTTCTGAAAAAAAACCCCCACCTCATGCTACACCGCATCTGCTGAGCCGCGCCGCGCCACCCATGCATTAACATACGTGCTGCGACGTGGCTCAGTCGAAGCGCAGTGCTGCGTGAGGCAAGAATTTTTTGGAGCGACTGGGGGGGGGGGGGGGAATTTTTATTGTTTTTTCCGATTTTTGGGACGAATTTTCAGGAAAACAAGGGCGCGCTCCACGGATCTGTGATTGCCCGGTAATCACCAATGACAGGTTAGTTAGAAAATGTGTGACGATTTGGGGCAGGTCCCTCACGGGTATGGCCGTTGGTCGTGGAAAATCCGGAAAAATAGGTGCATGTCAGAGTTGGGTCCGAGCCGCGGCCCGCTACGCGCCGGATATTGGTCCTTTCTCAAAGACGCGGTTGCCTGGTAAGTGGGGAGGGTTTTATCTATCGAACCGTATACAACACTCCTATATTCGGTCGCTCCTTCATCCCGCCTTTTTTCCAAACATCCGGAATTTTGAAGTTTCAATCTTTTTTTTCAGGCTTGGTTGAGATTATTGTTCTGAGGCGCGGTTGCCTGCGTAATCAGCTCACTATCCTGCATCTACTAGAATGAGACTCGGAGCTGGAATTTGCGTGGGAAGCTCTGCCGCCGGTTAGGTGAGCACGCTCTAACGGGCGTGCTCACCTAAAGTCTCTGCGTCTCCACCTTCAGTGCACTATTTCGCCATGCTAGGTTCTCTTCAAATTTTGCTAACCTATTTCCAGAAGAAGCCAGAACCTCACCTCAGAAGTGTGATCAACGAACGAATAAGCATAGCATTTTTCTTAAAACTTTTACTTAAAGGAGAAATTTTCACTCGAAGGAGAAACTTTCACTTAAAGAAAAAAAAACATCTTTCACGAGCTCAGTAAAAAATTCGGAATTAAGCGCCTAATTTGTGAAGAAATTGAGACGCGAACAACTATGTATAGTCTTTCCAAAAAAAAAAACTTGCCTCCCGCTACACTGCACGTCGACTGAGCCACGTCACAGCACGTATGGTAATGCATAGGAGGCGCGGCGCGGCTTAGTAGACGGGCGGTGGATGCCAGAGGCAAGTATTTTTTGGAACGACTGTAACAGACCATACCTTTACTTGTAACAGACCATATGGTCCCTGTAACCACAGGTGCGATAGTCCGGGCCACGGCTCAGACCCCCTCACTTTGGGAGGGGGGACAATTGACCCCCCTCACTAAAGTGAAGAGGTGGCCAGGTATGAAGCCTGGCAAGTGAAAATGAAAAATTCTTCATTATTTCACCTACGGAATACAAGAGACGAGCAGTCGGATGGAGGCGAAAACTTGGGAAGAGAAGGGAGGGGAAATGGCAATTTAAAAATAATTGAATTTAATAAAGAGGCATGTAAACGGCTAATATATCATTGTATAAAAGAATTTATGCGAAAGAAGACACCTAGTTAGGCAAAAGTTGTAGTGGCGCGCGCAGTGTTGGATGGAGCGCGCAATGTGACCATCTCAGCAGGCAAGGAAAAGGACCTGCGAAATTCTACGTGAAGGGGAGCGAACTGGATATCGCCGAGGGTATATGGTCAAACCCTCTACTTAGTAGAGTTCTAAATTTACAAGTGGGAAGCCATAGGTATCATGTCTGGGGAGAAATCTTTAAACCTATGAGGGTATGAAAAAGATGGCATGTATGTTTTGAAGTTCAGTATTGAAATATTTATGAGCGGATCTCAATGACGATAGTCTACGCAATCCGCATGGATTTCCTCTCTTTCTTCTCGTATATAACATGTGGCAGTTTATGTGAGAAGGACAAGGAAAAAATTGGAAGCAACAGGTTGGTGAAAAACGGCACGGTTTGAATGTTTTTTTATAAAATTTCTCTTTGTGTTTCGAAGAAACCGGCGCGCTTTGTATACATGAGTCGAGAAGAAAGAATGCGTTATCTGCCCATATATAGATATTTGGGGGAAACTTTGCTATGGTTGAAAAAGAAGGGGTGAGCCGGTATAACCAGGCATTCTCGTGCCCGTTGTTAGACAGTTGACGAAATAGTGTGTGTTTTGGAGAGGGGCGCGAGCAGAGGTCGAGAATCGCTTAAAGGCAGCACCCACGGAAAATTTCTCTGTGAACATTCCGAATGTTTTGAAAAACCCAGAACTTGGGGAATACTTTCGCGATATGAGCTGCATTGAAAGTGTTCTTTTACTTACTTCCAATGGAATCTCCTAGGATTAGCTGGACCTGTTTATCAGCTGATTGTACGTGTTCTCTCGGTTGCATTCGGTTGCAGTAGAGCGCCGAAATCTTCTTGGGGCACGGGAAAGATCGATTTCCAGCTGATCTATTTGCCGAATCATCGCCCTCCCCTAGTGAATTTCATCGCTTTGCCTCGGGAACTGATCGAGTTTCGCTAATTTCTCATTTTTTTATGCTCATGATAACTGCAATTCTTTTGCACTAGCATTTTACGGTTGTTTTACTAGTATTAGTGATAGTTCTCAACGAAATTTCAGTTTTCTCTCATTCCTTTTCGGTTAGAGAACTCTACAGTGTTTTGGCTCTTGAGGGGTCTTTTTTTCTGATCGGTGTGGATTTCCCAATTGTTATTTCTCTTGCGACGATGCAGAGAGGCCGCAATTTACAAAAAAAAATAACCGATTTCGGTGAAATTCGCCTGGTGAAAAAGACGGCCATATCGATATTTTGCTATCGGTCCTCATCCAACGGTTCGCGCAACTCGACCACCCCTTTCGAACGAAACCTAATTGTGAACTTGAAAAAGTAGTATTTTCGATGCTAAGGGACAGTTTCGCCTTCACGAAAGTGTTGAGCACCCTCGGTACCTTCAACATATGCTGAGATCTTAAAGTCGAAAATTTCCGTGGGTGCTGCCTTTAAGGAACGTGCTCACCCACCCTCGTCTGAAGCGAGCACGCAGCCACATGGGATGGGATGTTGCTTATCAGCTGGAGGGTTGGAAGGGAAGAACAGGGATACCCTCGTCTCCTGGACGAGGGTATCCATGTTCTTCGTTTCCATAAAAAGCTGTTATAAGCAAAAATAGTTGAAAAGTGCATGCAATTTCATTACATGTGGGCAAGAAGATATGTTACTCAGTTGTGTATGTATAAGTGGACGATATCACGATGATGTACCGAGGACTATCGTCAGCTCTAGATGTGATGGCTAGTTCCACGTGTGGAGGCAGTATCCTGGAGTATCGTGTGCGATGACTCATCGGTATCAAACGGTTTGGTGGAACCGTTGAACAGTGGATTTGCAATGATATATCTTAATATCCGCTCGGATTCAACGACAAATAATGTTCTCGATGCAGGTAGCACCCCCCCCCCCCCCC
>JARK01000098.1:74636-88370 GCA_000688135.1 Ancylostoma ceylanicum | reverse complement strand
CCCCCCCTCCCACCTTTGCCAACAGGATGGGCTGTTGCGAATGTGGTGAAGATATCCCAGATTGTCTTTCGACTTCTCCATTTGGACAAGATCTGAATAGAAAACTAGTTTTTTTTGAGCAGTTCCAAAACGGAGACGCTTGACTAGGTGATGAACTCTGTTGCAATTGTACTGCATTTTTTTTCTCCGTGTTACCAAGACTACCAGGAATAAGAGGACGGGAATTGGGAGAATAAGACCGTGAAGGAAAATATTCGCCTTCTTTAAAAGAGAAGGAGAGTATTTTCCTTCACGATCTTCACAAAATGTGCGCTATCTTTGGAAGGTAGAGTATTCTTTTCGAATAAATCGCCTCCGTTTAGTAAAGTTAGAAGGGAAGTGCACTATGCTTCCATTGTAAATCACTTTGTGTTTTCAGAGCTTGCATCGGTATTTTTATGTTTTGCAGATAGCTATGTAGCTTTCAGGTATTTATTTTTCAGGATAATGTCAGATTTGGAGAGAAACGACAATGAACCAAAGCTGAAATATGAGAACTTGGATGACGATTGCGAGGTGAGTGGTTCAGTAAGTGAACGTGCGTCTATCCACCCAGTGATGTCATTAGCTTTGTAGTGTGTCGTAGTTCGATCCGTAGGTCGGATTACAAAAGATGCGTATCGATCCTCGTCGGAGTCCGACCGACGAGGATCGGTATGCATCTTTTGTTTTCCGACCAGATCGGACTCCGACGTACTAGAAATGGGCATAAGCCGTTTGGACAACTTTGCCTGGAGCCGTATGCATATCTCTCCCCGGCCATCCCCGGTCCCCGACCATCCCCCCTGGGAAGTATCCCCAGCCGGGGATGGTCAGGGAAAACTCGTATGCACATCTCCGGGGATGCCCTCTTGAATAAACTCGCCCACTAATTTGCGTTGGAGCGATGATTTTACGCATTCGTCTAGTCTCATCTCATCCTCGTCCCCGGTGGGGATGCTCGGGGAGAGGTATGCATACGGCTCCTGGCTGCCCGTTTTATCATTCTCATTTGTTATGTTGATCCACCACAGTAATCCTTCATCCGACCACTGATGCTGCCGGTATACTCCTCGAGGAGTATAGCACCTCGTATGGGCGACCTCATTTTCGATACGTATTGATTGTGGGCGGTCCGATATCGGCGACTAACCGTCCGCAATCGATATGTATTAAAAAAGAAGTCGCCACGGCGACGGTACAGGGAACGTCAATCACGATTGCCACTCTCGCATCCGCAACATCCACGCGGTGCGGCCGAGGCAACACCCAACATCACAGCGCTGGCCAGCGCCGCGTGGATGTTGCGACCGTGGGAGTGGCAATCGTGATTGACGTTCCCTGTACATATAGCATATATATACAGTGGGCGTCAATGGCGGTGACCCGTCTGCGGCCTCACAAGGTACGCGGCGCGACCACGCCGCTCGAGCAGGAACTCTCCCCGAGACATCAAATTGCGGGGTTTTCTTGATATCCAGTTCGTTTTCTTATTAGTTATCATCAAATGTGATGAACAACTATCAAGAAAGTCCAGATTCGCCGCAACAGCGACGATTCTTCCGTGAGCGGCACGGTCGCGACGCGTACGTTTCGAGGCCGTAGACGGGTCACCGTCATTGACGCCCACTGTATATACCGTCGCCGTGGCGACTTCATTTTTAATACGGTGTATATAGCATATATGTATAGCACCTCAAATAATAATAATCATATGTAATCTTTTTCTACAAACATCATTTTGCATGCCACCTTCGTCTTCTCCGTGAAATTGGCATTTTCTCTGAATTTCATACCGTATACCTACCGTATCCTTGCAAAAGTGGCGCTACGGTAGAAAATGGATACGATATTCGTGATCAGCACCTCAAATAACCCTCCCCCTGGGCAAAATTTGAGCGAATTCCATGAGGTACCGTATCTTGGGTTACTCTACCGTAACCCTACCAAAATGGGGTTACGGTACAAAATGAATGCGATATTCGTGTTCAGCACCTCAAATAACCCCCCTATACAAAGTTTCGACGAAAAAAATTCTTGAAAATTTTGGGGCCCCTAATGTGGAATAGTGCCAAAATATGTATCCCTAAGTGGTTTCTTTCTTCTGGTGGCTAGACGGGTGTGGGGTTGGGGGGTGGTCGTATAGCGTTATTCATAGTGCGTCGGAGTCCGATCCCGTCGGATAGCAATTCATATGTATCGATCCACGTCGGAATCCGACGTGTCGGGCTCCGACGCACTATGAATAACGCTTATGAGGGCCAACTTTTTTTTATCATCACCACGCTTGTGTCTGGGTGTGTACTAATTTGCTGAGCCAGGTTAACATGGCAAGCCATGGATCGCTGCTGCTCTTATCTAAGAGACAGAACAAGACATGTTAGCAAAGTTGCAGCAGTGGCAGACATCAGCCCAGCTAGGAGCGGCTCACCTGCCGGATACAAGAAGCGGCCAACTTGAACCGTTTAAAAACTGGGTCTCCGTCTGTTTGGTGATATTTTGCGTACTTCATCAGAACCAGCATGACGAGAAGGTTTAGAAGCTGTCGATATCTCGAACACGAAAGATGAGGTGAAGCACTGCGTTTAGCTGTTGGGAAAACCAACATTTTCACTGCTACAGTTATGCCATCATATTCTAAACTGCTCTGCATCTTTTTAGCTACTACTATTTCATTTTCTCGTTAATCTATTTGTTTAAAATTATGATTAGCTTTTGTTTTTTTTTTTTTGCATCCTTTCTCATTTTTTTCTTCCAGTTGCTTGTCTCCGGCTGTTCTGCTACATCTGATATATATTGTTCAGAAGGTGGTGTCCCATGTGGCTTGCGTCACCTTGGAATCTGATTCACTTCCGGAAACTCCGAACATGCCAAGAGCCGTTAGGTGCGTTTTGAAAAGTTGAATGTCCATAACTATGTATTTGAAATCTCAGGAAAAAAATACTAATGGAATCAAAGGGATACTTTTCGTATGCCTGTGAGAATGGTCGAAGCAACGCCATTTGTGCCACATTTGCATAAATATCCTTGTTTCCTAACTCCAAAGTGATGGTGTTTTCTTTCCATGTTCTGGATCTCGCGAGTATGACTCTTGTGTCGCTCGGTAATTTCTGAGCACTCCCTCGGCTCCCACATCAGACAAACGGCGACCCAACGGCGATTACAATTTAACCGGACGCGTTATCCTTGGCATCGCCGGAAACGCCATTGGGTCGCCCTGTGAATGCTGTCGCTCTTCAAAGTTACCCATCAATAGTTACTTACTTACTTGGTTACTTGGTTGATCCGTTCTTCAAACGTGGCGGTGGGCCTTGTTGCGGATCGTAGCATAGCTTCCAGTCATTTCTATTTTGGGCTGTTGTGGACCAGTGGACCAGGCACTTTTTTCTGTCGTCAGTAGTATTATATCGAAATGAAAGAGAATCACTCCACCTGCTCGGAGGTCTGCCAAGCGGTCGTTCTTTTTCACGGGGATACCATTCTATTACAGCTCTGCTCCATCGGTCATCGGTCCTCCTCATCACGTGTCCGGCCCATCTATGTTTTGATTTGTTGGCGTATTCAAGAGCGTCAGCGACCTTGGAAAGGCGTCGGATATCAGCGTTGTGCAAGCCTTGACTACGTTGTCTTTGCAACGTGAATCCAACCAAGTGTCGTTCTATTGATAATTGCGTGGTTTTTAACTGCTTTTCAAGCGCCTTCGTTAACGCCCACGTTTCACTTCCATAGCAAAGGGCAGGAATAACGGTTGTATTGAACAGCTCGGCTTTTAATTTCGAGTTCTTCATCTGAGACACAGCGGGTTTGATAGTGTTGTATGCGGCCCAAGCGGCTCTCTTTCTCCTGACAATCTCTGGTTTAAGATTGTTGTCCATATTAATTAGCCGTCCCAGGTATACGTATTCATCCGTGTTCTCGGCCTAGCCTGATTGGGGAAGGATCCGCGAATCGGTTCCTCATCACCTTTGTCTTCGCTATGTTCAGATGCAGACCTGCTTTTTTACCTTCTTCATTGAGCTGTTGAATCATCTGTTCCGCTTCTTGTGGAGTGTGTGTCAAGACGACGATGTCGTCTGCGAACCTCATGTGATTGAGCATTCTCCCATTGATGTTGATTCCTTGACCATCCCAACTGCACTTCCTGATCACTGATTCGAGAACGGCGGAAAAGAGACTAGGACTGATTGGATCACCTTGACGCACTCCTCTTCTGATTGGTACTGTGATCGTTCGAGAGAATGGTCTGAACATTGTCGTGCAACTGGAGTAGCAATTCTTCAAGACGTCTACGTATTGCTGTTCTATTCCTTGTTCAAGGAGACTTCTCCAGACCGCGTGGTGCTCGACGGAATCGAATGCTTTGCAGTAGTCGATGAACACCATGATCAGAGGTACTTGATGTTCCCCACAAGCCTCAATGACTCTGGTGCATGTGCCTATATGATCGATCGTGCTGTATCCGCCTCGAAACCCGGCTTGCTCAATGGGCTGTGCTTCCTCTAGCGTTCTTCGAATTCTTGCTAGGAGACAGCGCGTGAAGATCTTATATAGAACGGGAAGCAAAGTTATTGGTCTGTAATTGTTGAGATCCTCTTTGTCGCCTTTCTTATGCAATAAGATGGTCTTCGACGTCTGCCAGGACGTTGGCACTCGAGCTTCTCTAACGTACCGAGTGAATCGTCTAGCAAGAGCAACGTAAAGAGGATGTCCGCACGCTTTAATGTCTTCGGCCACCAGTTTATCTTCACCACCGCATCTGCCGTTCGGCATCAAATCGACAGCGTGACGAATCTCTGAAGAAGTGAATGGAAGGATGGAGTAGCGTCGTTCTAGCAGAGGTATTTCAATATGTGCTGCAGGTGTGGATGACCAGAATAGCTCATCATAGTACTCCTTGATGAGTGTTTCCATTCCATATCGTGACGTTACTTTTTCTCCTTTTGAGTCTTTCAAGCAAGGAATTGTTTGGTGGTATTCAGCAATACTACGTGCGGTCGTTTTGACGCTTGCCCTAGATTCCGCAGCCGCTCGAAGCCTCCTCTCGGTGAACTCTTTGTGGTCTTTAGTGACGCGTTCTCGACATAACTTATTCAACAGAGTCATCTCTAAGTTGACCGTTGTTTTCAGGTTTCTTCTCTTTTCAAGTAACTGACGTGTTTCTTCCGATATTCGTGAGGTGACATGGTTCGGCTTCTTCTTCCTACAGGTTTTTCTGATATCAGCTATCGCTGCTTCCAGCTTCTCGTAGTCTTCCTCCAAATCATCCATTTCTCCGAAGTCTTTCGATTCGGCCAGTCTCTGCGCAGCTTCAACATCCAAGATGGTTGGTGATGGTGTTTTTTGAGCCATTCGTTCGAGTGTCGCCTTGGTTTTATCGAAATGTAGTTTTGATAGGAGCAGACGATGGTCACTACCCGTTTGGAAGCTTGGCACAACGGCTACGTCAGTGAAAATCTTGTGGTTGCAAAGGAAGTGATCTAACTCGTGTTTGAATAGTCCGTTTGGCGAGATATGCGTCCACCTGCGTTCCCTAGGTTTCTGAAAGCGACTATTCCCATGGTAAAAGTGGGCTGTTTCGCAGAAAGATGCCAATCTTTCCCCTGCTTCGTTCCATCTCTCATCGCTGTGGGGACCAAGGAACGCATCGTATTTTCGTCTTGGGCCAACATATGCATTAAAGTCTCCTGCTATGACCTTGTAGTAGCTTCTGCACTTCCTTACAACCGCTCGTAGCTCGTCGTAAAAGTCTGCATGTTCGATCTCATCCTTATCTGCAGTGGGAGCGTAAACTTGGATCAGTGATATTTTAGTATTTTTGTTCATTCGTAGATTCAAGATCCCGATGCGGTGGGAAGGAAAGCTTACTTGCTCGATCTTGTGAAGAAAGCCTGGAGCGACGATGAAACCGATTCCACCTGATGTAGAGTTCTCTTTCCTGGATCCCAGAAATACGCCAGTGCCATTCGACCAAGTGCAACTCAGTGATTTCTTCCTTTTCGTTTCACAGAGCCCGATATCGTCGAACTTAATTCTTTCACTTTCTTTCACCAAAAGGCTTAGTTGGGCTTCGCTGCACATAGATCGACAATTATACGTGCCCACAGTCAGATGAGTTACCCGCGTTTTGAATCGTCGAACCAGGTTCTTGCCATCAAAGCGCTTCGATATGTCCCTGTGAGTCCTTTCCTGGCTCGGCTTGCGATGACTGACGAAGTGCAGAGGCGCAGTACTGGATTCCATGCTACACGAAGCTATTTGAAAAGAACCCTTCGGCTCGCTGGGCCTGTGGGTGGACCCACCGTGTTGACGTGGGTGAGCAATCCGCTTGTTCTGACTTCACTCCGAGAGAGCCACCAACCACCCACCACCCACCACGACCAACAGGCGAGAAAATCGATCAAAAAACCCATCAATAGTTTAAAGCGAAAATCAACCTCACCGACGCATACAGTGCCTGGGCAGGGAACGTCAATCACGATTGCCATTCCCGCGACCGCAGCATCCACGTGGTGCTGGCGAGCGCTGTGGATGTAGGGTGTTGCCTCGCCCGCGCCACGTGGATGTTGCGGCAGCGGGAGTAGCAGTTGTTGTAGCAGTGTGTTGGCGAGCCAGACGGTCGTAGCAAGACGGGTTTGCCCTTCCGCGCCGCGTCGGCACGCGATCGCATCCCACACATCTCGTCTGGCCAGTCGTTACAGTGGGCCACGGTTTCAATCGGGCCTCATTTAGCCAGACAAAGCCCGTAGGCATAGGGGCGATAGTTGGAGCCGAGGCTCTTCCCCCCTTCACTTTGGACGGGTGTCACCCTGACCCTCTTCACTAGAGCAGAGAGGAAGTGACCGGGCCGGTAAAAAAAAGCAATCAGTGAAATAGGTTGGTAAGGTAACGAAGATGAATAATGCGATCAAGAGAAGAAGCTAGAAGGATGCAGAAGGAAGAACGATGCTTGTGAAGGAGGAGGGAAGGAACAAAAGCAGATGTCAGGATTTAGCAGTGAAACATTTGAATAAATGTATGTACATATGTATGTAAATCTGTGAATCTGCTGGCTGTGCAAGAGTAAGCTAGAAGTGATTTCGCAATTTGATTGGAGCGCTGAATTTGACGAAATGGGAGGAGTTGAAAAAGAAGAATAGCTCAGTTCGCAGCGGAAATTTCCATACAGTGAAGGATATTTCCTGGTAGAGTGAACCTGCTGGATCAAGCACGCACCTTGATTATGGAAATACCTTTCAAGTTGGAGGAACGGTTTGCGTTTTTCGAGACCGACACATTTTGCGGCAGTTTCACTTCTGTTGAGAATAACTCTGACGAATGAGAATGAATCAAAAATGGGACAGTCCCGGGAAACAGAGGAAGAAATTCTGTATCAGATCAAGTAGAATGTGAATCTTGACGTGAACATCCTATAGGAACTAAATAGGAATATTTGAAAGCGAGCGAAACGACGAGAATTAGGGGGTTTTTAGCGAATTTCTCTCCGCACACCTAACGAAATGAGACATACTGCGCACGAAATTCAAGTACAGAGAATTCTCTACAGTTTCATATATAATATGATGGGTGAAAGTCCGTTCTGCGCTGTGCGGGAGGGGGGAGAGCCAAAACCAGTACTTTGGCTCTGGGCATTGGTCAGAGAAAGAAAAGGCAGTGCGGTGAGGGAAGAGGCGCAGAGCGGCGACTGAGCCGTTGTTAAGGGCCGGCTCCGGCACCCTTCATTTTCCTAGGGAGCAACTCAGCACGTTCTTCCAGAAGAAATAACAATTGGTGTAGGTGTAATGCCATGAATAGTCGCTCATATGTCCTCTTCACTAATATGTCAAAGTTTGTAGTAAGGGAGTTACAAGGGAAGAATGGCCATTTTTTGCCAGTTTTCAGCATTTCCAAAAGGGAGAAGGATGCTGTGGGTGAACCATAGGGTATTTGACACCAGGAGAGAGGATATGGAATGCTGGTATTGTTCAGACTCTCCCATTTTCGAAATAATGAGTATTTTGTGTGGTTTTTAATTGAAATTTGAGTGAGATTTTAATCGTCGAAGTGATGACTCATCACGCCGCCGCTGCCAATTCCGCTGCAGACCCCCTTCACTTTGGGCACGACTGACGACCCTTAGACCCCTCAGACCCCCTTCACTTCGGAGACCCCGGGCTCCCCTCTATCGTACCTATGCCCGTAGGGCTCGCCGCCACAGCAGAAACAAAACTAAGTTTCCAAAACCGTCTGCCGACTTATATACACCTCGGTTGCCACGTGGCAATGGAGAAATAGAAAAACTAGGGTGCAGGATTACCTGCGTATGTCCTGCACCATGCTCGCTCACAGCAACGTTCGCTGCTCCATGCGCACCTTGAGTAACTATTCTTGCTCCACCCGGGACTACTTGCTAGACGTCGGTATCGGCAGAAAGTGGGTGGGTTCACCGGCGCTCCAAACGCCCGAGTATCTGAGTTTGCGGAATTGGGGGTAGCCGCAAGGGCACGTTTGGGGACGTCTGCCACGGCACGTGGGGGAAGTCTGCGATATGTGGGGAGTAAGTACCCCGCGATCTGGGGTCCACCCCCAGGTACAGCAGGAGTGGACCTACTTCCCCCTGCAGTCAACCCCCTCGATTGTCTGAGTTGGGGGTTACTTGGCGTGCTGAACACGAGTTTCATATCCATTTTGGACCATGACCTCATCTTGTGCGCCTACAGCAGTGGGAATATAGCAACAGTCCAGCTTGGTTAGTTTTGACTGCGTCTCGAAGTGAGGCCAATGTGAGGACGAGTGTTATCGTGGGAGGTGTACCGAAACCCTTCAAGTCCTTCAGTGCTCTTTTTTCGGAAGGTATTAGCTAGTTGTGCTCTTTTTTCGGAGGGTATTAGCTAGTTCTTAGAGCTGTTTGGCGTACGGGGTAACGGTGATCATCCTGCATTGTGGGAGCAGCTCGTAGTATAGCATTCCTTTGGAATCCCAGCAGCAAAGGAGGACCTTCTCGGAGTGGAGATCGGGTTTGTGCTGTGCTGGCGGTCAGGCGGCACGACGGGCGTTGGAATCGTAGAGGGTCCAACTCCTCTCTCGTATAACCAGATCTTCCAGGAATTCTTTGCGGCATAGGTGGATGGTGTTAATTTGAGGTAGCTGTCACGAATGAACAGCTTTGGAGGGGGGGGGGGGTAAGAACTAATTGAAATTCTTAAGATCAAAAGTCCCCAACGAGCAGATACTACTTTTGTTTGCAAAACTTGCAAAATTTGAACAAAAATTGTTTATAGCGATCTGAACTCACAAGCTTCCGTGGACCCTGGATCTTAATAGCGGTCCCTCGACCTTCAGTTTCGATTTACGATTTACGACGGTTTTGGAAAATTTACGATTAACGAAAATCAAACTTTTCACCACGCGCACAATTGGACCGCACCATTTAAGTGGTCCTCTTTACCATTCTCTGTATGCGAAAACTTTGAAGTTAATTCAGTTGGTCGGGCAAAAAATTTCGCCTCTCAAGAGAGGTTCAGATGAGTTCTAATGGTATCGTAGAGCTGCAAAGGACTTTCAACTCTACTGAGGCCAACTGACTGCAAGTCTGGTAGAGCTAATCGATGCAGAACGACCGCAGAAGAGAATCGACAACAATCGGAACTCGTTCTGCTGCTTGCCTTCTGATTCGATCGGTTCTGATGGTCTCTCTAAAAATTATCCGAGTAGACTTTGTGGTCAAATGCTTTGTAATCGTCGCTTGGGAGTACCGCCTGTAGCTCGCATCTAGCAGGGCATGGCCCTCAGCAAATTGGGTATTAGATGTCCCGTAATATCGTTCTTTGTATGTGCCATACAACCAAAACCTTTCTGTTGTGAAATTTCATTGACCGGTGTTTTCATCCCTACCATAGTGTTAAACCTAGGACTACAGCGACATCTGTGTGAACAAAATTGCTATGATGAGGATTTGCATCGCGCGGAGAAAATTTATCGATTGCTCAGTTGTTTGCCTACTTGTTTCCATTTTTCTCAGTAAAAATAACATTTAAAGAAAGAAAAAACGCTTGGTACGTCGTCCGCGAGGCTACAAAATGGATGTCGATCCCCAACCATCAACTTCTCAGTCTAAACCTGGTAGGTTTTCTGTGTGTTCACCAGGCGTTTCATAATGTGTGAGAGAGGGTTTGAAAAGTTTCCGGAATGACTACAAAGGAGATATTCTACTTCAAATATTCCCATGTGATTATGATGGTGAATTCTCCACAAGAATTGACTGCAAATGTCGATTCAGTCTGAGAAAGACTTGCTTTTGACGAGTGTATCAAGTCAAGCAACTGCAGCCAAATGCATACGGACTCAAAATTTGAGCGGCCATTAATTCTACTGGGATTATCCAATGCGCTGAACACGAATATGACAGCCATTTTGCGCGATAATGTCGGTCCATTGATTCATAATATTTTTTATCGGTTTTTTTGCTTTCTCTCGCGGACGGGCGAGGACACGTTTACTGGGCTTCCCAATGCGCTGAACACGAATACGATAACCGTTCTGCACAATGACGTCGGCTTACTGATTTGGTGGTTTTATCGATTTTTTCTGATGGGTTGGGTAATAAGTTCGTGCGGTTTTTTCAACTTGTTTTTTTGCTGGTGTTTGAACTTCGTTCGAATGTGTCTCATAGATTATTTTGAAGCTCCTGCTTTACCTTTTACGAATATTATAATCGATTTTCAAAATACCTTCATCGTATCGCTTTCTATCGCATATAGTGTGACCCTCCAATTCGACAGGAACGAAAATCTTTGACACCTCCTACTGTACGACTTCAATTGTAAGTCAGATAGAGCTCAAACGGCTAAGGGCATTAACGACGTCAACTAAGAGGGCTCTACTATAGAAGGGACACCCCGAAAGTGGATGTCCGCTTTGGAGAGGTCAATTTAAGCCTGGAGGATGTCACTCATTCAGATGCGCAGTTTCTAGAGTATTGAGCCCCTTATCCGCTGTGGTTTGCTTTAGACTAGAAGAAGAATCACTACGGATGCTGATTCTCAACACCACCTGAGTCAAACTGATCCATTTCGTGAAAAAAATTGCGATGTCCGTTGAAAACCGCACGGCTTATTGTCCAACCTAATATTTTCACTCAGAGGGGGGCGAGGACACTACTACTGGGATTCTCTAATGCACTGAACACGAAAATGAGATCCGTTTTCTTCATCTATTCTTTTTCGAGCAGGTGCTAAAATGAGACTGTTTAATAAAGTAATCATGGGTATGGTGAACACTTCGAATGGATATATTAGTGTCACGGATTGTCAACATCATTGTGATGAGACGGAGGTAGTAAAACTCCCGAGCGAAGCCGGGCATGCCATCTAGCCCAAGAATAAAAATACTCAAGAATGCGTAGCACTAATGTTTTTTTAGATGGAGACTTTTTCGCAGCAAAATGCCACTTGAAAGCAACCGATTACTGCTTATCCTTGGACCGTCCTGGGTGTTAAATACCCTGGATGATGGTCCAGATTATGGACAGACGAAAACCTGTGAGTAATTGCTGAACGGATGAATGGGTACGGATATATGTAGAATCCACTCGTCCCCAGTTCAGATCGTCGCCAAAAGCCGCTCGGATCTCGTCGTTACTGAAGCTGTCATGTCTTGACAGTTCCGAGATCAGAGGAACACTCTTTGTAATCACTGCATTTCGCTTTTGAAAACGAACTCCATCGGGGTTGGAGAGATGTTTCGCTGGGAAGTAAGCCGGGCAACTCCGGGAACGCACGAAATGGCGTATTTGTTGGAGGCAATTTTGAACTGACATCCTAGCACTTTCCACTCAACTGGGGCCACGCCTTGCCCATCGCCCACGCCCACGCTTGGAAATGCCCACAGGAATATTCGAGGTATGGATGGGTGCGGCACTGCAGAGGCAGGGAGTCCATCCACATAATCAGCGTGTGTCTCACGGCAAGCATAAGACCGCTTTCAGTTCGGGATTAGCCCGTTGTCGGCCACCTGAAGGCGTGCCAGATAGCCTTGCAACTACAGTACATACCGGGATTCTTGTAAAGGGGATCCTGGCCATTTAGTCAATTGTCGCTCCAAGTTGAGTGACTAGATACCTGAGCAAGAATGCTGGAGGAAACCAGCTGTAGATTAAACATACAGTTCATCTCTAAACCTAAAAGTTATGAGAAATATATGGTTGATGATCTATAAATCATCAGCATAGAGTGGGTATTTTGACTAATTGATTTCAAACTTGTAACCGAGGTGGCCCTTTCATTGTATGCTTCCAATGTGCAAAACTTGTTCTTTTTTTCGTGTTCTTTAGAGCATTAGAGCCGAAAACATTAGCTGGTTACAAGAAGGCGCCCTTATTTGTTTCGTGAAATGACGAAATATATTGTTTCAAGCATCACAGGAGTTTCCATTAAAATAATTTAATCTTTCTAGATACTCAGAAAGGAAAACATCTCATCTCTTTCGAATTTTCTAAAAATGTTCAGACAGTCGAATGGACTGGGACGGAGCTGAGTCATGTATCTCATCAACAAGTGAAAGCGATGGTGGAAACTGCGCAGCTGATGCTGATGATGAGCAGAGCGATTGGGTCGGGTACGCCCCCTCCGTGACAGAGGGTGACTTTGTGAGATCACTTCATTTCTTCTTCTCAACAGCAGTAGTACTGTGTTTGACTGTCATTTGGTTCCGCAATTCTTGATGCCCATCAGACGATGTCTGTGTGGAGTTTTGGCAGTGCGTGTTTGTGAAATCATCATACGGTGACTTTAAGACCTTTATACAATGCGAAATCCTGTACCAGAACACAATTACGGAGTTCCTGGCACTCTTGCCATGTAGTTTTATTAGTAAGGTACGAATGAAAAGTAAATTTGGTATGGATAGCATTCCGATATGCCGAAGAATACCCTAAATTCTCGTGAATGAACAGGGCAGAAGAACACCTGTTGGTACAGAAACTGAAGGCGTTTATCAAACGTGCTTCAATGAATGGCTTGAACAAAATGTTCAGCCTTCGCTTTGACTAAAATTATACACCCTCCTGTCATTGATGGTTGCGCCCATACCGCTGGCCGAAGTGGAATTATGGGTTATGAAACTGGCCAAGCAGCGAGTGATGAAAAGAGAGCAGAAGAATGAGAGTAGGCATAGATGTTATTGTCCAGGTCATCACTAGGTTCACAAAATACGTCACGGCAGAAAGAACAGCAGAAGAAGGGATACACCGTAATAGAGTGTCCAGATATTGAGGAATTCTTCATTTGTATGAAAACCAGCCATCAGATATATAGTTGTAGTATTTGAGTCCAGACATGCATTCTTTAGCTTTGATTTTCTCATTTGTCTTCGTTTTATCAGTGCTATTGAATTCTTGTTCAAGGATCCAATGGAAGAAAGAAGAGCGCGAAGGCTACAGCAAAAGTTGCAGATGTCTCAGCTGCAAAGGCGCCTAGAAAGATTTGCGCTTGAAGGTGGTCGTGGTGAGATGGGGATCGAATTTCGTATAAAGGATCGACCCAATTCAATGCAGGTGGTGTGTTTCGAATGATTTTTCCTAAAAACTTTTCTTTGTGAGTGTCTCAATATATGCGTCTTTAGAACCGTTTTCTTGAAGGCAGTACCTGCTCATACTTCTGTGTTTTATAATTTGAGGAACCTAGGACGCTTATCGAGTGGTGAATGGGGGTACTGTTCCCATTTTGGACCATGACCTCATCT
>JARK01000098.1:45614-60401 GCA_000688135.1 Ancylostoma ceylanicum | reverse complement strand
CACACACACACACACACACACACACACACATCAACACAGACAGACAGACACAAAGACAGACTAAGCGATTCATTATAAGTCATGATAATAATTATTAATTATTTAATGTGATGTTTTTATGTTTTTATTTTTCGTCTAGGTCCCCAAAACGGCGGAGACCTCAATTTTTCCCCGCTCCCCCTCCCGCCCACTTTCTGCGTCCGCCCGTCACTGTAGCTCCGATACTGGGTGTACAAAGAACTGCTCGAGCAACATTTTCAGGTCGAAAAGCAAAATGAATCCATGGAACCATTATTAGGATTATTCACTGAGATCAAACACGACGTTTGTTCCACCAATTTTATTCGCTTGTCAATATGTCACTTTTGGCCTTTTCTTGTTCGTGTATTTGTTTCATAGTCCAACGTTACATTACTGACGCACTGCTTAAATGTTATATCTTTCTTTCTTCTTCTGGATTTCTGTGTTTGTCTCTTTGGAATATTCTTTCTATATATTGTACTGTTGACTTTCATATACTGGTTTGTTCTTTGTCATGTTTACGTTATCATAAAAACTCATAGATATACTGAGAGTTTTCTTGACTTTTGGGAAATATCCATACCTGTACTAGATACCTGTACTCCTATACAGAAAAGATTCCGCCGTCAGGGGAAAGAGTGCTACAGTAACCCGATGCATGCGAATCTAAGCGGAGTTGGCGCCGGAGCGCGCTATTTCGCGCAGTCAACTATTCTTAGATGCGGTAGCTGAAGTTTTAGGTCCAATGCAGCAATTCTCATAGGTTTTGGCTCCAATAAGCTGAAATTTTAAGATATTTGTGTTTTGTCGTCACTTGGTAAGTTCTTCATTTCCGCCGACAGGCTCCTTAGATGGAGAATCAGGCCACTTTCACTTCTTACACAAACTATCCGCTGTTTTCCTTCCTTTAAGATCCTAAAATTACGAGCAGAGAAATATTCGTGTCATTGCGGTTCTGGGTTTGGGTTGAGTATCTTTTCTGTTCCAACTGCTCCACTCACAAAAGTGTTGAAGGATTACTAGGACGAGAATCACTCCTAATTACCACAATATTGGTCATCTTGCAATATCTGCAGTTGTTTTTTTTTCTTCAATTCACGGAGTTGTTTGTCCCGTGAAGGTTTCCTTAAGTTAAATTTCTGCATGGAAGACCGTTGCATGCTGGAATACGGTTTCTGAAGTTCGCTTTTGAGTATCAAAAAATGAGCTCTCAAGCTCTATGAGCAGCTGAACATAACGAGATAGCAAAACGGCTAGATGGCGTCAGTGCCTCTTTTCGCCACACCTGTATCCTATCTCTTCCGTGCAAGTGACACATCAACCTCAACGAATTACTGGAAATTCTTTGAAACCCCTATTTTATCAATGAAAGAGGAGGAAGAATACCCGGATATTCATACCTATCGGAAGTCTCGCGGATATTCGGCGTAAAATGCTGATTCAACGGAGTCCATTATTGACGTAACATGTTGATTTTGTAAGAATCTTGCTTCCGAAGAGGGTGTCA
Source organism: Ancylostoma ceylanicum (assembly GCA_000688135.1). Classification (NCBI taxonomy): domain Eukaryota; kingdom Metazoa; phylum Nematoda; class Chromadorea; order Rhabditida; family Ancylostomatidae; genus Ancylostoma; species Ancylostoma ceylanicum. Next base: position 58,873 of record JARK01000098.1, on the reverse strand, counting down.
GGATTCCACAGGTGGAACTCTGCTTCGGAAGATCATTGTTGCTTCCAAATTTTGACAACTTTCATAGAGCTTTAGTGCTAGTATGTAGGTTGTGCTGTCGAGAATAGGAATGTGGATGAGAATGCAAAAACTGTTGAGTGCGACGAAAAAGGCAAACAAAATGCATGTGTTATATGTATACTATACGCATGTAGTACATAGCAATGATAATGATATGCTCACGTATGTATTTTATGTGAGTGCAACCAATGAAGGTGATAATGATGAAATACACAACCATCGGTTCGTTCGAAACTGCTTTTACAAACTGATCAAGGCGAGACTCCTTTATTTCGTGATGAAACGGCAGCTAAAACCCCTAGATATAGCCAGATCGCAGCTAAAACACATAAAAAAGGGTTACTAGTGCCAAAACCCAGAAAGAAACGGCTACATTGGCTCTAAAACTCCAGTTACCACATCTAAGAATGGTTGGCTGCGGGAAATAGCGCGCTCCGGCGCCAATTGCGCTTAGATTCGCAGGCATCGGGTTACTGTAGCACTCTTTCCCCTGACGGCGGAATCTTTTCTGTGTACTCCTATGGCTAGGATTCATAAACGCATGACCAAGCAGAACCAGGCTAGCGAATCAACTTTTGCATTCTGCGTATCCTGGAGTTACACAGTCTATATGCTAACCAATGACGCTAACCAGCGTTGGTTTGCTTGGTTTTGTCTTGTGAATCCCAACCCAGGATGCCCTCTGATGCGGTTTCTATTTGGTGTGTCTTTGAGGAAACGCTCATTCATCAATGTTCGTTGTATTATTATTATAAACCTCTCTGACGTCAACGGCCACGTTCGGTTAATTTTTTGTACTACACAGCTCACTGCTGGAGAACACTTCTTTGAGCAGCTCAAGTGAATTGAGATTTTGTATCAGTATTCACAGACTGCTCTCCTCTTATTTGTGAGCATTTTTGCACTAACAATCAATTTCTTTCGAAATGTAGCCGAAATCCCAGAACTAGGTCGATTTTAGAACTTGTCAAATTTGAGGATAAGTGTTCAGCGGGTTAGCAGATGTTGATGTGGGCACTGCTCCAACCATTTGAGAAAAAAAGAGGGACCAGGTTGTTAGACAATGGAAGGGGTTTGGACTATCATAGACACGGCTTAAAGGCTGTGTACAAGCAGAATCTTCACTATTAATACGCGAAGCCGATCCAGTGCCCGCTCCGTCCCTTCGACAATTTTTGAAAACACTTTAATACGCGGCATTCCGAAAGGAGTGAATATTGGTGCACGGTTGTGGGATGGCAAGCACTAGGCGACAAAGGTGGATGTGTCTTGGACGAGCAAATGTGCCATGATTCACTTTTTCAGGCTTGTCATATACTTCGAAGATACTGATTAGAATAAATGTTCAGTAAGGGTGCCATGAAGGGGAAAGAAAACAGCGCCTATCCATAGTTTTACATTCTAACAATATTATTTCCGCTTTTTAAAAAAAGATCGGCAAATAACTTCATGGGCTAAGGATTATCCCTCATATCATCTCACACCTCCCCCACTCACTAATTTGGATGGTGTATACAATTCATTTAACAAAAAGCATCTTTAGTAACACCCTGCAAAGTGCAGAGATGAGAGAGTTTTGTCGAGCTCGTCCGCCCACCCTTGTCGCCTAGTGCTATGAACCCCACGGTTGTGCACTATTAATGCTTGAAATTGATTAAACACGACCGCATCGTTAGGGGATATCGACGTTCTGCTTGAGCCGAAAGTGCTGCTGTCCGCCGGAATCCTCCAGATTATTTCCTTCGAATTCTAGCTCGTCAAAGATTCGCCTTAGGAATGTACAGTGTATCCGAAACGACGAGTCCGCCCAAGCGGTCCACGTCACACCCGGATCATTGCTTGATATCAGAAAGACAACGACGAAACGTGATACGCAGAGTAGATATGATGACGTGGACTGCTCGCAAGCGTGGCTGCCTCGACCGCTTGGACGGACTCGTCGTTTCGGGTAGACGGTATATGGTCTGGTAGCGCACACAGGGCCCATGATCTGACATTGTCCGCAACTACGACCACACTTGTTTCCAGCGATGGGAGAACGCCACAGAATTCCTTTTGAAGGAGATGGATGCAGCACGCCAAAATAGAAGGAATGACACCAAATTCACATCAAAACATAATGAAGTAGGCTTAGAAATCAAGCGGACGTAATTGCGGACAATGTCAGATCATGGGCCCTGTGTATGCTACCAGACTATAAGTAACTTTTCGGCGGTTGTCCGTTCTGATTTGAAGTAGCCAATAGAAACACGCAAAAAGGCGTCCTTCATTAACTAAATCTCACTTCGTATCTTCCGAATCTAATCGCTCCTATTGAAGCTGTTGAAGTTGAAAGTCGGGGGTTAAAGGCAGCACCCACGGAAATTCTCACTTTCGATTTGAGTCGCTTACCTTGTAGCAGGCTGCTAGTAAATCACAACGGTAAGTTGAACACAAAGAATAACCGCCTGCCTGCCGAGATACTGCCGTGGACACGGATGCCAGCATGGCCATTTTGGTGTCCGTGCGCCAGTTAACGCTATTGATTTGGCATGCTACGAGTGGTCTAGCCTAATGTATCATGTTGTTGTATATGGAATATTGTACAGTGTAGAGTATAGAATGCGCACTATCCACAAGAATTCGTGATGATGCGCGCGTGTATCCTCAGCGGAAAACTCGTCCGCGGTTTGGACGCATGGAAAACGGTGACTTCATTTATCCCCTTTCCGCGTGTTTCACGCTGTTTCATCACTGCCTATGAGTTCATCTTCCCTGAAAACCCCAAAATTCAGCGAAATCTCCAACACAAAAATTTCCGTGGGTGCTGCCTTTAATCCATTAATAGCCGGATAGCTAAACTGGTTGGAAAAATCAGTTATGGAGGTTTCATTTATTATTTTGCACTAAATTGAGTATGTAAACTAAATTGAGTACTCCCGCACATTAAACCTGGACCCAGACAAAGAATGCGATAAGAGTTTCGTGTGAGATTGTCATGTTGGTCCCGCTGCGTGCACCATCCGCCATTTAATTTAGTACATGCGGTATGCACCTCTGGGTAGTATTTGCTGGAGACTCATTTTTGAATGGGTAGCCGATATCCGTTCCCAATAGGAATTTCTTATCATGCATGAACTTTTCAACAGCTGTATTCATATATGTACATAGAAGCATACGGAGAATGTGTACCGTTCTTATCAGCGTTGCCTCCTTTCCGTTGTGACCCATAGTCTTGCTAACGAAGATCGCTTCGACTCTGCTATTTTGCATAACTGGTCCTTGAACCATTCGTTGCTTCCATCGAGATGGAATGATTAATTATATGTATATATACATATACAGTGTATCCGAAACGATAGGGCCGATGGGGCGGTGGGTAGATCAAGAGGCGACACGGTGGACTTGGCAGCACACACCAATTTGATAAGCATCTGTCGTTGCATTTGGTGCCATTTTTTAAATATTTGTAATCCTTCCTACAACTTTACTACCCTTACTACCATAACTTTTCTATTCATTGAGTTTCTTCATTAGTTTTATTCCAAATAGCCAAGTCGAACCGCGCTGTAGCCGCGTTGCCTCAAGATTTCCCGCCGGCCTCATCGGACCCGTCGTTTCGGAAAGACTGTACATATAGTCAACTCCAAATGTCCGTAGACAAGAGTTGGGGCCGCGGCGCGAGTCTCTCGCTGTCTGCTGCACGGATTCAGCGTNCGAGTCCGCCCAAGCGGTCCACGTTACAGCCGGATCATTGCTTGATATCAGAAAGACAACTATGAAATGTGATACGCAGAGTAGATATGATGACGTGGACTGCTCGCAAGCGTCGCTGCCTCGACCGCTTGGGCGGACTCGTCGTTTCGGATAGACGGTACATATACAGTCCTTCCGAAACGATAGGGCCGATGGGGCGGTGGGTAGNNGAAATTATATGCACTACTCTGATTAGCAGTCTTTGGAGATTCTTGCAGTGTGGTAATCTCAGTGACATTTTTGAGGTGGAACAACAGCTTTAATGCTCTCGTTCTATGTCGACGGAATAACGGCCGGAATAAAAGCCTACTAAAAAACGCGGGATGGTACACATAATTGGCGAGTTTATAGGGGCTTTCAAAATTTGCCAGTGATTGAGATTCCATTGCAAATATTCTTAACTTCGAAATAGAAATTGCTAATAAGGACAGAAATGAAGTGAGGCCTAGTCTCATAGACTCACTTCCCATTTGAGCGTAGCCTTGGAATGCCCATCTTTCGAGTGAAGTATGGTTTTGAAAAAAAAAATAGTTTCCACATTTAGCTAACCCGCACAAATGGCTTTTTTACCATGAAGTTTTCACGTACACGGGCATCTTTTTGGGAATGAATGAATCAGAGATCACTTCTCTCACGTTGCTTCCCTGATTTCGCTCTAAATGTAATGTACATATTTCTTCTTCGATTACTGTGGGAATTGTTTAAGAAAATATCACAATGGAAACGCTGATCGCTTTTTTGTTATGCTTTGGCATCGCAACTGCTATAGATTGCCCTAGCATGTCCAATCTTGTGAAAGTGGATATCGACTTTCCCAGGTTTGGTAAGTTGCTGTGTAGTACAATAAGTCTCATGTTTAGTTCATTTGAAGGCATCACTCACAAGTATTTTGATCATAGAAGTAGCTCGTTTACCGTGTAAATGGTTGCTAAAGACACAACAGTAAGGAAAACACAAACTTCCTTATGACTAAATGCTGTTTCATGCAGTGGCACTGGTTAACGTGACAAAGATTGAAGATTGGAAGAGCTACAAAGGCGACGAGTATGTCACGTTTCACTTCCACTATAGAGGTTTTTACAAGGTATGTGTCCTTTACTCGGATGAAAATGTCAAAAGTGCGATGTTATTTATTAATTTGTCATTAGACCAATTGATGTGCCCTTAAAGGCAGTGTTTCAGTTCGTAATCGACCTTGAGATATCAGCAGAATCTGCTCGACGCGATGATTCCAGTGATGTACTTGAAACCTGAGGAAACGGTCAAAAAGCCCTATTTCAGAGGCCAGGTCTAGTAATGACGCGGACGAGTTCTCGTGTTCGCAAACCAGGGGAAGCGAATGGGGGATGAATGTAGTAAATATGTGTATTGGAATGAAATTCTCAGCAGCAGCTATCATCGACTGCACGAGTATTGTCGTGTTGGAAAACTATGCCGCATCCTTAGCAAGTTTTCGCTGCGGAATGAAGCCTCTTGTCCATTCAAGAATTTTGGAACTCTCGGCCGAAAAATCCAATAGTTTCCGGAGTTTTCGATTTTTTTTTGAAATATGAAAGTACATCTTTGTGCTCAATAGCCTGAACATGTTCAACTGATGTGGGATTTCCCAGCACTGTCACGAGCTGACACACTGCCTTTAAAGGCAAGGTACTCACAAAATTCCTCTTCCCGCATTTTCGCTGAATTTGTCGCCCACGGCGACGCTCTGCAAGAAAACAACACGAAAATCTCTCGAGAAAGTCCCATAACTCAATGTTTTCACCGAGAAACTTTGGTAAGGCGTTTGTGGAGTGCGTGCCTTCAGATGGCGCTATATCGTGCTCCCCACATGTTGTCTGTTGCTGCGTCGTAGACCAAAATTCGTACAGAAAGACCTGCACTTAGTCCGTTTGATGAGGATGGTTTCAGGAAGTGTGCACCGGCTGGATGTGTCAACCCGCACTTATATCCCTGTTCATTTTGCACGCGAGCAGCTTTTGTCAGCTGGAGCATGCTTTTTCACGGTTATCGTAATCCTCAAACATATCCCGTATCTTGCGGTAAAGCTTATGGCGAGCTCTCAATATTGAAATACCAGATAGTTTGGATCTTAGAGAACGAAAAATCTGAAGGGATGAAATTTTGACCGGACTTTGCCTTTAACAATAACTAGTCCAGANCCCCACATGTTGTCTGTTGCTGCGTCGTAGACCAACATTCGTACAGAAAGACCTGCACTTAGTCCGTTTGATGAGGATGGTTTCAGGAAGTGTGCACCGGCTGGATGTGTCAACCCGCACTTATATCCCTGTTCATTTTGCACGCGAGCAGCTTTTGTCAGCTGGAGCATGCTTTTTCACGGTTATCGTAATCCTCAAACATATCCCGTATCTTGCGGTAAAGCTTATGGCGAGCTCTCAATATTGAAATACCAGATAGTTTGGATCTTAGAGAACGAAAAATCTGAAGGGATGAAATTTTGACCGGACCTTGCCTTTAACAATAACTAGTCCAGTATTGTCTTGGTTCTGACGTTCTGTAATGCCTTTCGTGGCTATTGTCGTGTTAACATCTAGACGTAACTACTATTTTTTTCAGTATTGGTATAGCTTGGAGTCCACCAAAACTAATGCTCTTCCATCACTCGTAATGAGAAAGCCAATGGTCGATGGCTGCAAAGTCCGCAATGTGGTTAAAGAAAACCACCTCTACGTTATGGGTAAGCCCACCTAGCTTTCACTGCAACAATATTTTCTTTATGATTTCGNCTAGTCCAGTATTGTCTTGGTTCTGACGTTCTGTAATGCCTTTCGTGGCTATTGTCGTGTTAACATCTAGACGTACCTACTATTTTTTTTTCAGTATTGGTATAGTTTGGAGTCCACCAAAACTAATGCTCTCCCATCACTCGTAATGAGAAAGGAAATGGTCGATGGCTGCAAAGTCCGTAATGTGGTTAAAGTAAACCACCTCTACGTTATGGGTAAGCCCACCTAGCTTTCACTGCAACAATATTTTCTTTATGATTTCCTTCAGGTTGTGCTGGCTACTATAACTGATGGTACATGATACCATTCGCTACCCTTTCAGAGAGAGAAAAGAAAGTACTTCCAAAACTTATGGAGGTTTAATACAAGCTAATCAGTGGTTCATGCAAATAAATTCTGACATGATGTGCGACTTTCAATTCTCAAACGATGCCGTCTTGATGTCATCAAATGATGAATGTTACAAAACCTCTAGTGTTCGTGATGAGTGTTCTAGTGTTCGTGATGCGTATTTTGTCAGCCGAGGGTGCGAGTTTAGGCGAGCCCCGGACCTAAAAGATACGCAACTCACCTTCAAAGGCAGCACCCACGGAAAATTTGGTTGCGAACGTTCCGAAAGTTTCAAAAAACGAAGGACTTGGGGAGTACATTCACCATACAAGTCGCACTGGAAGTGTCCTTTTACCTACTTACAATAGNGCGTATTTTGTCAGCCGAGGGTGCGAGTTAAGGCGAGCCCCGGACCTAAAAGATACGCAACTCACCTTCAAAGGCAACACCCACGGAAAATTTGGTTGTGAACGTTCCGAAAGTTTCGAAAAACGCAGGATTTGGGGAGTACATTCACCATACAAGTCGCACTGGAAGTGTCCTTTTACCTACCNAAAGGCAGCACCCACGGAAAATTTGGTTGCGAACGTTCCGAAAGTTTCAAAAAACGAAGGACTTGGGGAGTACATTCACCATACAAGTCGCACTGGAGGTGTCCTTTTACCTACTTACAATAGAGACCAGACGGACTTATTTGACTTATTTATCAGCTGATTGTACGTGTTTTCAGTGTTCCGTATTAGCAGTTAGAGGATCAATATCTTCTTGGAGCGCGGAAAAGATCGATTACCAGATGATCTCTTTGTCAAACGTCACCCTTCTTGAGGGAATTCTCTCGTTATGCTTCCAGAATTGTATAGTCTTCTCTCTTCTTTTCAATTTTTCTTTTGTTTCTGGTAGCTGCGGTCGTTTCCAGTAGATTCCAGTAATTATGGTTGTTTCACCATTGTTAGCGCTAGTTTCTTGCGGATTTTCAATTTTCTCTCCTTTCTTCTCTCCTGGGGAATTCTATAATGACTTGATTCTCAGTTGAAATCTTTTTTAATTGCTACTAATTTTCGAATAGTTATTTCTTTCGCTGTGGTGCAAAGAGGCTGCATTTCATGAGAAATATCTGATTTCGGAAAGATCCGCCTTGTCGCGGACGCGATGCCCCGCTCCCTAAACCTTTGATGGCCGGGAGCACTGCACTGTCGCGCTCCGCGGTCAATGGTTGCTGTCGCGGCGCTGCGACGCGCGCCGCTATGACAGGCATGGTCATCTTCCCTCCATAGGCTCCGCCCACTCCCCGCGAGGGCATATATAAGCGCCGCTGGCGCTGCGACGCGCTTGTTCGCGGGCGTACGAGAGTTCAATAGTTATCGATCGATGATGGACGGGAGTTGGCGGACCCTAAGGTCCTGCATGGTATCGATTGTCTTATGATGGTTGGATGAGTTGATTGTTTGCACTGATATCGATTGGAGACAGGTAGGATCAAAGTTAGCAGTACCATTGCAGGACTGGGGGGAGCTGCACCACGGAGCATTGGCAGCGTCGGCATTGAGCTAGAGGGCGCGGCCCTCTTAGTTCTTTCCTCTCAGTACATAATAGATACTATCCAGGAGGTTCTCACTCTGAGCCCCCGTAGGACCCTTTTTCTATAGTAGTAGTATTATAATAGTATTAGCAGTAGTATTAGTACAGTAATAATAGTATTGTAGTATCATGTAGTTATAACGAACTTATATAATCTAACTAGTTTACTTCTTCCCCTGTATTAGGGTGCGTTACCTTGGCCGGCCATAAGCCGCCCTAATACAGCCTTCGTGTTCCAGCAGCAATAAACTCCTTGGGTACTGGGGTGGAAACCGAAGGGTGAGGAGCCCTGGTACGGTTAAGGCTATATGCGATGTGCTATGGAGTGGGGAGATGGAGCCCCAGAAATCCAACCCTAGTTAGGGGCACCACCGATCGGCCACACGCCTGGCGCAAAAAACTGCAATCTTTTGCTACCGGGTCTCCTCCATGGCTCGCAAAACTCGGCCATATCCAACATATGGCCAACTCGGCCATATGTTGAACGCTACCTGATTGTGAAGCTTCAAAAACAGTTTTTCCAATTTTAACGTGAAGTTTTGTGCTTAGGAAAGTGTTGAGCAATTTTCGTGGGTGCTGCCTTTAATGCTATTCGGTGCCAGTAGTGCTGCAATGAGTACAGCACTCTAAATATAATAATGATACTAATATTGGTGCTGAAACTCCACGTCATTGCATCAAAACAACAACGAAGGTATGTTCTTGAGGACAACGTTAATTCGGGACTCGTGAAAATTGTCCACCAAAATATCGAGGAATAAAGATGGGAAGCAATTCCTCATGGTACATGTTGCCCAAAGCTGTCACTCTGCAAATCGCTCAAGAATTGGCATAAATCAGCCTAATCAGCCTAGTGATGAAAACAACTCGTAAGAGCTTTCAGTACCTTTGCAGTGGAGCGGTTTACTTACTTAGAACACTTATTTGAACTTAAGAATTTACTATTGTTGGCGTTTTTAAAAGCATAACACATGACGTCACTTCTTTTCGTACCGGCCAGAAGTGCTTTCATTCCATCGNAGAACACTTATTTGAACTTAAGAATTTACTATTGTTGGCGTTTTTAAAAGCATAACACATGACGTCACTTCTTTTCGTACCGGCCAGAAGTGCTTTCATTCCATCGTGCCCGTTTGAATGAGACTCTTTTGGTAGGTTGTTTTTTTCTCTTGGCCCAATCCAGAGATTGCTCCCATTTTCGACATGCCTTCCGTTGTTGGGCCAGGAGCTTTGGCGTTTCACTGGTCCCCTTCCTGCGTTCCAAACAGCAGTTTGTCATTTAGCAACCTTGAAGGAGGTCCAGGAGAGGTTTATAGAATCTCTCAGCGCTTTAACTCCTAATTTTTATTGTTTTGCGAATATTTCTCAAACCTCTTGTCATTTTCGGAGTGCAGAATTTCCCCTGGGTCTTTGAAATAATGTAGTATCCTGAAATGGCAACCTTTAAGGAAATGGGCGCTGGTTCTCAAGTAACTACTCAACTGCATGGTGATCGTTCAAAAACCAAGTATAAATGGCGCCATTTCCGCTAAATANTCATGGTACATGTTGCCCAAAGCTGTCACTCTGCAAATCGCTCAAGAATTGGCATAAATCAGCCTAATCAGCCTAGTGATGAAAACAACTCGTAAGAGCTTTCAGTACCTTTGCAGTGGAGCGGTTTACTTACTTAGAACACTTATTTGAACTTAAGAATTTACTATTGTTGGCGTTTTTAAAAGCATAACACATGACGTCACTTCTTTTCGTACCGGCCAGAAGTGCTTTCATTCCATCGTGCCCGTTTGAATGAGACTCTTTTGGTAGGTTGTTTTTTTCTCTTGGCCCAATCCAGAGATTGCTCCCATTTTCGACATGCCTTCCGTTGTTGGGCCAGGAGCTTTGGCGTTTCACTGGTCCCCTTCCTGCGTTCCAAACAGCAGTTTGTCATTTAGCAACCTTGAAGGAGGTCCAGGAGAGGTTTATAGAATCTCTCAGCGCTTTAACTCCTAATTTTTATTGTTTTGCGAATATTTCTCAAACCTCTTGTCATTTTCGGAGTGCAGAATTTCCCCTGGGTCTTTGAAATAATGCAGTATTCTGAAATGGCAACCTTTAAGGAAATTGGCGCTGGTTCTCAAGTAACTACTCAACTGCATGGTGATCGTTCAAAAACCAAGTATAAATGGCGCTATTTCTGCTAAACGGACTCGAATTGGCGAGCCTGGAGTAGTGTAATCCAGCATGGCCGCCTAGGATTTTGATCTTCCGACCTCGTACTTAGCTAAAACTTCTTCGTTTGTTTTTAGGAACTAGCCGTTTTCCTCTTTCATAAATGAGCCCACAAATTCTGATTCTTGATACCCAAAGATTAATGCGGAATATTCAATGACCATGTGCCTGGATAGTCACAGCTAAATCTGTTTACGCCTCTAGTGATGTGTAAAAATGAGTTAGTGTTTTCGACCATTTTCGGTGGTGATCTCGGATAAAACGATATTAAATTATTCATATTTCGTCTGGTTCTATATGTCTGGATATCAGAGATCATCCAGAGAGGGAGTTCCAGATGGGAGTTCATGCCCAAACTCAACAGATGCTAAGTCTCTGTGATATTTTCATTAGTCATAATTGATTCTGGAAGAGCTGAGCTGTTAGCTACCACTCTTAAGCGCGTTTACATTACAAATTTATATTGGTCCTGGGTCACTCCCTTCAAGCCTCAAACAACTTTTGCGTCCTGCGTCTCCTAACATTGCGTAGTCTACAGGATAACCAAATTGCGTGGCTAAAATTTCATGAATCCCAGCCCAGCAAAAGGTTACCAACCAAGCAAATTCCTCTGAGGGGATACATCGCTAGAAAAATAATTAAAAAGCCTGAAAAACCGCTCGTGGTCAATTTTCAAGCCCAGATCTGCAGCCACACAACGCCATACATTTACAGTGGGCGTCGATGGCGGTGATCTTTTCGCGGCCTCGAAATGCACGCGACGCGACCGCACCGCTCGAGCAGGAATACTCCCTGGAACAATAAGCCATGGGGTTTTCCCCATAGTCAGTTAGTTTTTTTCCATCAGATAACATCGAATGTGATGAAAAACCATCAAGAAAACTCAGATTCGCCATTGCAGCCACGATTCCATCGTGAGCGGCGCGGTCGCGATGCGTGCTTTTCAATGCCGCGGAAAGGCCACCGCCATCGACGCCCACTGTACCTACTCATGGTACAAGTGCTTGGGGTTTACAATAGCACATATTTTGAGTAGAAATGAGGTACAATGGATTTGAGAAAGAATTGTTGACGCAGTGTCTCTCATCCTTTTCCAACAACCTAATAATAATAATAACCTAATAACTCTTATGCCCCCTCTTCCACCACTCTCCCCCCCATGTCTACCACATCTATTCATTAACGCCGAAATTTGCACGGTCATAGTTCCATCTGCAGAGAAGATGCACTTCTCAGTGATTAAAAATTAGCAAAATCCAGGACTATCGAGTAACGAAAACGCGCGCTTCCCATTAACAGAAATTGCGATGTTCTCTGGCACCTTATCATCATGTTGCACGTTACTTAGTGAACACAAGAACACTCATTTTCACGATTGCTTCTTTGATCTTAAGTGTATTTCGCATTTACGTATGTTGTTTTCTCTTCTGATGATAGCCTTCAAAAGCTGGTACTTTCTCCTGGACTAGTCCACGGATTATCTTTTCTAGCGGAACAGCCATGAAAGGGCGGTCACTTCTGCAACTCTGGTTATTCTCTCTATTTTGACGATGCAGCTTCATGGCATTTGTTTCTATCTGTTTCTAGACCTTGAGAAAGCTAGAAATTCGCTACTGGAACAGTACTTAGTATGTACTTATTTGCTTGTGTACTACCAGCTTCTATGCTCCGAATTTGCATTGCTTGTACAAAATATTAGATCTGTAGAATTTTTCCAAGTGATCTGACCTCGATTGAGATAGAAATAAAGTTGCAGTTAAAGAAAGATATGAAGATGGAGGCAATAGTTCGATAGTGATAGGATTGAAGCCGTAACAATGACGTAGCATCATGAAAAAAGACTATGCAAAGGGCAGTTTATAGTAGAGGCATGCGTTTGACGCGCGTGCGCCTATATAGTTAAGGATAAACCCACCTGCAGTCCTTACGCAGGTCTCCCGGACTCGTTTGCGGGCTCGCGGCGGCCATGCGTTCTTTCTGTTGAGGATGTCCTTGCCGCGTCGTCCGCTCTCCTTGGGCAAATTCTCCACAAATGGATCCGTGCGTTTGACGCGCGACCGCTGTTGAGGCGCTAAATAAATACTTTTCGTTTTAATTGCATTAGGTTGTCAGAAAGTTTTGAGATGCCATTTGTAATAAGATTCATTCGTTAGGTAAGAATGTTGCCACGGAAATATTCAACTTTGCTAGGTAAGACCTTCTAGGTAAGGGTTGCTTCTCTTATATAGTGTGTATCTATATATATATAAAGTAGAAAGTCTGTGCGTGTGTGTGTGTGTGTGTGTGTGTATGTATGTGTGTATGTATGTAATTAATAGAAATCGCGGAGAGTTAACCGATCGGGACCAAACTTTGCATACATATGCATCTCGGGCCGGCGGAGGTTTTAGGCTACTTTAGGTTATCGATTGACCTATCGATTTATCGATTTTATTGATTTTTTGCAATTTTCGCCCACTGGTCGCTGGGGACATGTCTACTGGGGTTATCCAATACGCTGAACACGAATATGGTAACCATTTTGTACCAAGTATTGATTTATCGATTTTATTGATTTTTCGCAATTTTCGCCCACGGGTCGCTGGGGACATGTCTACT